>JAMXBB010000012.1:58929204-59016790 GCA_024138015.1 Lumnitzera littorea | reverse complement strand
AAAATACTACAAAGCATTATTTACATTTATATATAGGATTGCTAAATGGAGTAGATCCTTGACAATACTGATCTACCAGAATAAGCAACAATACAAGTAAGTGTGATTAATGCTTTGTAGTATTTTGAGGTATTATTTCAGAATATCTAGAGATTTTGGTATGTATTTACTTATAATTATAGTTATTTGTTTGTGCGTGTAAAGTGCTTATGTTTGAGATTTGATTTGCTATAATGTGAGCTAAGCTCCTTATTATAGTTGTTCTGTAAATATTATTATGCTTTAATCATCTGATCTTGATTGATCACCCTAAAAATAAACTAACTCCAACTCGGCTTAACATCCAACCTATCATGCATTGCAATCCACTAGGCGTAATAGTTAAGACTCTTGAGTCAAATATGAACTCCCTTCGATGATGATAGCTTAAGTGGTTCTTTCCCCACTTTAGTTAAACTAACTGACAAGAGAGAAGGTCGTAGTAAAGTTAACAGTCTTGGTTCGAAGGTGATCACAAGAGGACGGTTTTCTCCATTACACAAGCCTCAATTTGGTTTTGATTTGTGAGTGTATAACGTCAAACTCCTCAACTTGGATTGGAGTGAGTGCAATTTCTTTGATCTTATGACGATTGGATAATGTCGTGTAATGGCATTTGCTTATACACACATGTCTTACTAATTTAGATGAAAGCTCTTCTTATAATGTGCTAAATGTATACTTTTATCTCCATCCTACTTATAGAGTAAGTTATCGCTAATTCCCTTATAGCTTGTATTGCAGGTTTTAAATGGATTACAAGTACCTACCCAAAATCAGAGTACTAGCAAACTAGGACAGGATGTAAGGCTTAACAAAAAATGGATGATTAATATTTTTAGTATTAGCTTTCCTAATTTTTAAGGAAAACTACACAAGACTTCTTAAGGGGCTTGGTAGTTTTTAATTTTCTAGTTTATGTAGGAAATGAAAAGTACATATGGGATTTACTGCTACTCTTATGCAAAGTTAAATTACAAGCTTATTTTTAATAAATTATTTCAAAATATTATTCTACAGGTTTATAATAAACTTATATTGAATTGGATGCTTTAAAATGGTACAATTGAGTATGCTTAGTGTGAACTAAGTTTAAGATAGCAACTGTAAGATCAGTTTCTTTCTTGGGATGGCTCATACAATGAGATTGTTATAACTCCACCTTTTTAGGGTATGATGAATACCCTACAAACATACATTTAAGAGCACTTTCTTCAAATTTGAGTTTATGTGGATGATTATTAAGGATGAAAGTAAGGTGCTCAAAGGTGTTTAGAAATTACGTGTCTTACTTAGGAGGTAGTTAATCAAGTAAGCTAAGGTCAATATTGCTTCTCCCGAAAATTAATTAGCTAGCATAGTTGTAAACATCATTGAATGAGTTGTTTCAAGAAGGCGTCAATTTTTCCTTTCTGCTACTTCATTTTGTTATGGAGTGTACATATACGAACTTTGGTGGACAATACTAATTTTAGCAAGATAATTTTCAAACTCGATTGAAAGACATTCTTTCCCATTGTTTGTCCTAAGTAATTGGACATTAGTAAGGAAGACATTTTTAACAAATGTATGTAACTATTTGAATACATGGTCAATTTCTAATTTTTCTTTCAAGAGGTATACCTAGCACATGCATGTATGATTATCAATGAAAGTCATAAACCATTTGTGACTTGAGTAAGTTAGTTTATGAGCCGGACCTTAGATATCACTATGTATTAATTGAAATGGTTTTGAAGGAATATATGTTTGTACAGGATAAGAATTTTTCAAGAACTTGGCACGAACACAAGACTCACATTTGAAATCACTAACAACTTTATTATTGAATAGATTTGGTTACAAGGACTTCATGTATATGAATCATCACATTTGATTTATAGTTGACAGAAACTAAAGACTGACTCATAGACCTATGACTTATTCTAAATGCTATTCTAGATAGATAATAGAGGTTGTTACATCCCTCAACATTACCAAAAATCTTCCCTAAAGCTAGGTCTTACATAAAACACTTGTTATGTGAGAAAACTACTTGACAATTCATATCCTTCACCAACTTACTTCCAGATATTAAGTTTTATCTTAGTTCAGGTACAAATAGAACTCCATTCAATTTTAACCTAGAGACTACAATACTTCCCTTACCTTTAGCCATTATATAGCTTCTATTAGCTACTAACACCTTATTGGAATCACCATACGCATTTAAAATTTCAAAATAAACTAGTGAATTGCACGTGTGGTCGAAAGCCTTAGTGTCAATTATCCAAGGATTCTTATTCAACTCATTGGAGAGATTTAGGGGTTTACCTTTCTGGGTAATGGCCACTGTAGAAGGCATCTCACTTACTTGATCACTAATTGGATTAATCTAGGTTTAATTTAAAATCTGCTGCAATAATGCTTCTTGTTTGGTTATAAGGTTGATACCTGAGCATGGGCTGGAAGTAGCTTCCCACACATCATATTCTTCAGATTTTCGATCAAGTGTTGTAGTAGCACCCATTAAATAGGCTAATTTCCCTTTTTCACTAATGACCAACTTCATTGATCGATTTTGTATTGTACCATCTGGTTTGCCTAAGGATTCAAACCTCACCATCGTCCTTGGAATAATCTTTGATTTTCGACTCATAGAAAAATTAATTCAGTTGGTTTAGGATCAACCTTACTTTGACCTATGAAGAGAATTTAGAAATTCAATCTCTCAATTTTATTTATCATAGGAGAAAATATATATACACTTGGATACATGATTAGGATAAAATAATTTATCCCTGGATTGATGCTTACAATCTGGTCTATCCTTATCCTTTTACTAATACCTCTATCCAAGCATATCAAGATATATACATATCTCTCTTAGATTAATTGATGCACAATAAATAAATAAACTAAGGACAATGACACAGTAATAACATTGTAATAAAATTAGAAAAGACATTAGAAATAAAGACATTCTCCTTCAGATTCCAATCTAATTTTTTTTTTATTTGGAATTTTAATTGAGTTTGCAAGAAGAACTTAAGTTGGAACATAAAAGATTGGTAACAAATGACCATAACAATTTGAACTAATTTTATTACTATATTTTTCTATCTTCAAGCTCTTTTTCTGTAATTTTTCTACCATCTTAAATTGGTTCATACTACCATTTCACAAGTCACAAATTGATAAATTGATCCTTTATTAAGCAAATTACACTGGTAGATGACTAGACTTGCAAATAAAAATAACAATATATGTGAAATTTGTAATAGTTTGGCAAGCATATTGGTTGTATAGTTATACAAGATATGTAATCAAGGTTGTACTTTCATGAGGAGACACAAGAAAATCGATTATTGGACTATGACGACTCTAACCTAAGAAAGCTAGTAATACTATGTGAGAGAATAACATTCAACTACTTATAGATTACTTTTAAGACTAACAAATTCTATCTAAGGATGCAATCAATCATAAAAGTGTAGGGTCGTACTTCTTCACCCTTTAACAATCCAATTGTTATGCTTTGGAAGTATATTTTTTAATGTTAATATGGATTTTGTTGAACTCATAAAAGTCATACTATCATGTCGTAGGATCATCCTTGTTAGGGTATTCCATTTACATTTTTTAGCTAAAATAGTTGAGTCCTTTTATAACTCGAACTACTCTAATTGAAATAGTGGTTTAAAGGAAAATAATAACCTAAAATTTTAAATGCATAAAGTTGTAGTTCCTTGGCTCTAATCACAATTGAGTAGAGGTCAAATTAGGAGCTTTATGTTCTATTCGAGGTTTTTTTTTTTTTTATCTTGGTTAAGCTATTTGAACCCAGTTAACTTGATAAGTGACATCATGATAAAATCAATGGTTAGATCATCCATGCAAAGAAGTTGCAATAACATATAGATGATTAGCTGTCTTATACCTCAGTCATGTTAACTATTCTATAAAAATAGCCAAAAGCATATATTAACACAATGACAATAAATGAACAAATCAAATTACAACATTCTCTTTATAAAAATCACACAGCCCTACTAAAACCAATTTAATTCAAAACACACATAAGATAACTAACAATAAAAATATAAAATTTGTATTAGACCTGACGAGGAAAGAGTAGAGATACAATACCTAGGTTTAATAATGATTGTAAAAGAAAACCACACTTGAATAGCTCAAATCCCACCATATAATGCCCAAAACCAACAATCGAAGTGTTAAATGTGTTAGAATCTACCTAAAATCTATTCTTACACTAATGCTATAAACTAATATTAGCTACTATATAAAGGAATTACCAAAAAAGTAATGTCACTTTGGTATACGAGAATGGATCCGAATGGAATCACGATTCTAGGTTCCGTTCCTTTTTCCTATGTTTGAAAGTACACTTAGAAAATGAAATTGCGATTCTATGAAATCAACAATTATAGCTTCAAAGAGGAATTCAATTCTGTTTTTGAGAAAGGGGAATTGCGATGCCTTTACCCCTCATTAATTATCATTAAGAAAAATTACTTATTTAACATTTAAGATAACTATAACATTCAAAAATTAAGTGTATATTCGAACAGTTACTATTATATTTGTGCTTAATTTTACTCTATTTGGTTGACATTTCCAAACACAAGAAAGGATTTGTCATTTTGGTCCTTATTCTATTCCATTCCAAACCATTACTGTATACCATACGTGACATAGAAGTTACAATAAAACTAGTCTCTCACTTTTTAGCTGCATAAAATGAGGTGTATTGATTAAAAATAGATAATGGATGGCTGGTGGATGGTGTTGCTGTTTGGATAGCAAACGTGTGTGAAACATTCCTCAACTAGGGTCCAATAGATGATGGACACATGGCTAAAACCCTAATTTAGAGCTTTAGCTACCAATTGGATCGTAAGGTACTTAGTGGTCAAATGGGAGAAGAGAGAATTATTTCGACATTAATTTCCATTTTCACCATTTGGATGGTAGTGAGAAAGCAATTAGATGGTAGCTTTATTGCTTAACTACCAGATGGATGGTAGCTATTAGCATCTTGATTGGCAGATGGGGATCTTTAAGTCCTTGTTTTGCTCTTGCCATCCATATGGAAAGAGGGGTTGCTAGGAAGATGGCATCTTTAAAATGAAGGAAAATCGACTAAGTTTATGCACTTCTAATCTTAAAATTCATTCATACTTATGTTGATCCATTATAGATGATTTTAAATTCTTCTAGGCATAATTCATTATACTTTTCATTTGCAAATCGCATATTAAATTAGGAGAGTTAGGTAAGAGAAATGTGTACATTCACACTCTTATCACTTATCCCTAATTTTTGATCTTGTTCTTAAGTAGGACTTAAAAAGGAAAAAAAAAAAAAGTACCAAAGGCTAAGAGGATAAGTCTTTCTACTCTAATGATCATTTAATAAGTTCCTTATCATACTTAAACCATGAAACTTGGTTCCTTATTAATAGTATTTTTACATAAAGATGATTCATAAACAATCTTCCTTTCTACAAGTTGTCAAGTTAGTCAATTGAATGCAATAATTTACATTATGGGGAGCTCTTTACTCCTTTCTTTTCTCGCTTTAACTCAAGCACTCTTAACTTATTTGTCAAAGGCTCTTTTTTCCTCATCTTTTTTTACAGATTAGTCACCAAAAGTAATGTGTGTAGGAGCTAAGTTATCATTAGGGTTTACTAAGTATGTAACTAGGTCCTTCTTGTAGAGAAGAAAGCAGGGTGAAAGATAGCAAACCCTTGGATGTGACTCACCATAGATCACTCTCGAACTTACTTTGATCACTTGATATGACTCACATGGGTAGAAATGAGGCCATTTACGACTAATTCCTTGCTAGGGAGCTAGTTAAGAGTAAGGAAAATCTTGAACCTAGAATAAGCTTGCAAGAAAACTTGAAAGATTATATTCAATATTGAAGAAAACAATCTTCTATACAATTTACAATGTGTGCCTTTAAATACTTACCATTGATAGAGGTTTTTCCTAAAGGCATAAACTAAACTATTTAGAGCTGTTTCTGACCTAACATCTGACCACATTTCCTCTTTGCCTTACTCCCATCCTCTTAAAGGTCTCGCTTATCATGTGAGATAGGTCAGGAAAGGTTGGAAACATGAACTTCTGTGAGAAGGATTTAACCAGGGAATGTCGGATCAACCCCTTTTAGCTCGAAGAAACTATCTTTTGGTTGGATCTTGACTTGGTCAACTCTAAAGAGTTTAAATTCTAACATTGGGCACTAATAGTTAGCTTCCTTGCTCGGATAACCACCTATTAGCCACCATAACCTCAGCCATGTTCCTCAAAATCAGGGAGTGGTCTTAAACTTAACTCAAGAGAACTTGTTGGAATTGGAGGGAACAATTACCACATTCAAAAGGATCTTGTAGCTATAAAAGGAGGTTTAAGAGCAATAGATAAGTTCTTCTAGACTTTGGAGCACTTTACTTATTATTTTTCTATATCTATTATAAACTCTATCTAACTTAGGCATCGGAGTAGCAATGTTGAAGTTGCCTCGATACCCCCTTAGCCTAATTTCTCCTTATTTTGTGGAGTGCTTATAAGTATAGTGTTCGAGGTATCTTCCTACTAAAATCTAATATAAAAAATTAGCGCTGTTTATTTCTAAACGATGATATGGCTAGATCTAAGTCACGTGATACCAACACTCTAGGGTAGGGGAAAGGAAGGGAGTATGGCCCTTCGAGCACTTCAAGAGTAGCAGTCATTGCAACAACACACTCCTAAAGCATGATAGGTTGAGGTACCTAATCAAGTGCCTCAAAATCATCAACAATAGAATGATGATCCATGAATAACACAATTGGAGGCACCATATGCTAAGTTTGTGAAGCAATTAGAGGAGGTCCATACTACTAACAAAGAATTACACCAAAGGCATAAGAGAGAGATACTACTTCTTCTTCCACTCCTTCTTTACTACTTGGTTGAACTAATGATACAGGAAGAAGCATTACAATAGTTGCGTGAGAAAGCTCCTATGGTGAATAAGGATGACTAGTAACAAGGATGGGAATCATGATTGAGGGAGAATTGCCAGCTGTAACCATCTTTGCAAATCCCTGCTGCACTACATGTACGAGCCACTATTGGGGGAAGAGTGAAGAATGTGATTGCTTGCCTTTCATAAAAGGCTAAGCGGACATGAGTCTACAAGAATTAAAGGATAATGTTAAGATACTGGCTACTGAAGGGACCTCTAGGAAAGGCTTAGACATGAAGGGTAGAAAGACTAGTACTTTCGTACAAAGTATAGTTAATGAGGTATTATCATTGACTGTTCGACCACCTCAGTTTGACACTTATGATAGAAGGAAGGACTTGGATGACCATTTGAACACTTTCTATATGCTCAAGGAGCTTTATGGATTGACCAATGTAATTTCTTGCAATGTTTTCTCATCTACTTTGAGGAAATCTATGAGTAGTTGGTTTAATTCATTGAAGGTAGCCTCCATTTCTTCTTTCGATCAACTTTTTGAGGAGTTCTACCAATGCTTTTTAGCCAGCAAGCCTCCAACAAAGGATTATTTGCTCCAAACATCAATCAGCTAGAAATAAGGAGAATTGATTAGGGACTACATTTACAGGTTTAATCAGTTGATGATTGAGATCACTAACTTTGATAAGAGTGTAGCTTTACATGCCATTTGTAGAGGAGTTACGGAAGACTTAGACTTCTTCATGTCCCTTGCAAAACATCCTTCGACCTCATTGGATGATTTTACAAAGAATTCAGAAAAGTTCATCGAGCAGGAGGATCGGATGCTGGCCAAAAGAGAGTTAGAAAAAGAAAAGCACTAGATAAGGTTGGATAAGGACAAGGGATTTGTGAAAGATAAACTAGGAAGAAGTTTTGATACATGTAACAAGCTTAGCCGACCATTGGGAGATAGAAAAAGACCAATACCTACTTTTGTTGAACATACAACTCTTAACCGACCTTTGTCAAACATTTTGATGGAAGTACATAATCATGGTTTTTTATCTTCACTTGAGAAGATGAAGAGCAATCTAGTTAGAAGAAATTCCATTAAGTACTTTGATTTCTATGGAGGCAGGGGTCATAACATGAATGAATGTAGACATTTGAAGAATGTACTTGAAGATGTTGTACAGAAGGGCTATCTGAAGAAATTCATGGCTGACAAGGAGGAGTGCATTGAGTGACCTACATAAAGAAGGAGGATCGAATAGTAACTTCAGAATGGAGAGGCCCGACTTAATAATCAAGACCCTATTCATGGCATGATTAACGTGATCTTTAGAAGATTAGTAGGAAGAAGTTTTCCAGCCATTGCAGGCTCATCAAATGGATTAAGGGGTCATGTATTGAATTTAAGAGGTAAAAAGCATAGAGTTGATGACATGATCATATTTTCAGACATAGATATACAGGGTGTTTAGTTTTCGCACAATGATGCTCTAGTTATTCAACTAGAGTATCAGACTTCGAAGTCAAGAAGCTGATGGTAGACACAGGTAGTTCTATCGATATAATTTTTAAGCACGCTTTTGATCAAATGCGCCCTTAACTTGAGAACATTAAGATGCAATTGTATAAGCATAGCTTATGTGGATTTGATAGCCAACTAGTCAAAGTACATGGAGTGGTCGCTTTAACCTTACAAATCAGAGATGACAAAAATGTGGTTGAGAAGGAGGTCGATTTTGTGATTGTAGACTATCCTTCACCGTACAATAGGATCATGGGTCAACCTTTTGTCAACATGTTTAGGATGGTAATGTCCACGGCCTACTAAAAGGAAAAATTCCCCACTCCAATTGGGATTAGGACATGCTATGGAGACTAGTAACTATCCTAAACTTCATACCTAAAAGCTTTGAAGAGGGACTGGGTCTACACTATTAAACAAGGCTCGATCAATTGATTACCAAATCATAGGAGAGCCTACGGTGGAAACATTGACAATTCAACTTAGTGATAATCCTAAACATGTGACTAAGGTTAAGGCCAGTATGCCAACCAACTTAAGAGAGTATGTAATACGTTTCCTTCGAGCTAATAGAGAAATTTTTGCTTGATCTCCTTTTAATATGGCAGGTATATCTGAGGAGGTCATTACTTATAAGTTGAACATTGATTTGAGCATAAAGGTCATGCAATAGAAGAAAAGACACTTTACTCTAGAGAGACAAGCTGCAATTGAAGAGGAGGTACAAAAGTTGTTAAAGCTAGACTTTATTAGAGAAGAGCCATATCCTACATGGCTTGTAAATTGTGTGTTGGTAAAGAAAGAGAACAAGGAATGGAGGATGTATATTCACTTTATCGACTTGAAAAAAGCATGTTTGAAGGATTACTTCCTTCTGCCTCGAATAGATCAGATGGTTGACTTGACCTCAGGACATGCTTTGTTGAGCTTCATGGATGCATTCTCAAGGTATAATCAGATCAAAATGCACCCCTTCGGCCAACTACACACCTCCTTTATTACTAAAATTGGGACTTATTGTTATAAAGTTATGCCGTTTGGATTCAAAAATGTAGGAGCTACCTATCATAGGTTAGTCAACAAGATGTTTAAACCTCAAATACATAGAAATATTGAGATTTATGTTGATAACATGATAATGAAGAGTAAGAAGTATAACGACTACTTCGCTAACCTCTAAGAGACCTTTGACACTTTAAGAAGATATAATATGAAACTAAATCCATAAAAGTGTATGTTCTATACTTTCTCAAGTAAGTCCTTAGGATACATGGTGATGCAGCATGGAATTGAGGCTAAATCTAGGCTATTTTCGACATGAATTCACCAAAATCCATTAAGGAGGTCCAAAGGCTAACTGGTAGAGTTGGAACATTGAATAAGTTTGTTTCGAAGAGTGTAGAAAGATGTGTGGAATTTTTCAACGTGCTAAAGAACCCATTCGAGTTTCAATGGAATGAGCAGTGTGAGAAGGCTTTTAAAGTCTTGAAGGAATTCTTGACGAAACCTTTGATCTTGTCAAAACTTATAGGGGAAACGCTCTACCTATATTTATTTATGAGTGATTGCACCCTTTTCTCAATTTTAGTTCGAGCTGAAGGTCGAGCACATTGACTTATCTTAATGTGAACCATGACCAAGAATAGACAAGGTTGGTCACTGGATGGGTTTAAACTTGCCGAAAGCTTGAAGAGGTGATGGGGAAATGCGTGAAAGAGATGGGAAAGTGAATGAAAAAGTAAGCAAAAACCCGCGAACAACTCCAAAGGATATGACGCACCAATATAACTTCTGAGGACTCACAACACAATCCGATATGATGCATAAATTGATCTGGTGAGGTTACTTGCCACCTAGCCTTGCTCAAGGGTTAGGATAAGAGTGAAATAAGAGTAAATAACAATGTTTACACAAAGGAGGAATATTCAATTGTATTGATGATAATCTCATGTTACGGCTACAATTACAAGGGGTATTTATACTCGAAATTTAAGGCAACTTGCCTAAAAGGGAAACAACAAAAAGGGTATTGTCTTAAAGAAGTAATGTATAAGAATACAAGAGGGTAAAAATGAATATTCAAGAAAAATAATGATTAGTGTGATAGATTCTACATGTAGTCTTGTACAAGTAGTGAAGATACATTGGTGAGGTCGTTAGTGGATGTAGAGAAAAGAGTACGAGTAGATTGCTTGTTCGAGCAGGGGCAACTAACTAAGCCAGGATCTATCTCTCATCCTCTCGGCAAAGGTGATGCCAAGAAATTGGACGGTTCAAACATAACTAAGCAGATATGCGAGGGTTGGCAACTTTCTTGGCATTTAACAACTTGGCACATAACTTCTGAGAGATGGGTAGTCATACAGCTCGGCATAAAGAGTTGATCAGCAGTTCGGAGTAACTCGGCCTCTATAGGAGTTTGCTAGTGCAAGAGGATTTGCCTTGTTGGTCCCTCTAGTCTTCAAGCTTGGTTGCACGTCAGAAGCTTAGTAGCTTGATTCCTATAATTCCTTTTGGGTTGATTTGTATTTAGGATCAAATCCGAATGGTCTTCAATCAATTCTCCATCAAGGTGATATGGACTGAGGTTAGCAATGTTGAAGGTGTTAGAAACTCCATAGTCTTTGGGCAACTCCAACCTATAGGCATTGTCGTTTATCTTTTGGAGGATTTTGAAAGGTCCTTTAACCTTTATAGATAGTTTGTTCCTCCTCTTACTTGGGAACCTTTCCTTACTGAGATGAAGCTACATAAGTCTCCCAGCAAGAATTGTTTAGTCGTCTTACCCTTGGTCTTCTCTCTCATTCTTTTAGCAGTTTGGCCGATTTGCTGAGTGACTTTGTGGTTGATGTGTTGAGGGGATTATGCTTAGGCTCTCGTGTTTAGGTCTTCTTGCTTGGATTCCGACATTAGGTGTGATCAAGGGCTAACTTGAGATTAAAACCATAGACAACTTCGAAGGGGGTTTGTTTAGTGGTGTCATGTACTGTCCGGTTGTAAGCGAATTCAACCACTGGTAAGCAAATGTCCCAATCGGCCAAGTTCTTACCCACTATAGCTTGAAGCAGTGATCTTAAAGTATGATTAACTAACTCTATTTGGCTGTCAGTTTAGGGGCGATAGGAGGTATTGAATAGTAATTTGGTTTGCATCTGATGCCATAAGGTCCTCCAGAAATGGCTCAAGAACTTCGGATCTCTACTAGAGACTATACTGCTCAATACGTCGTGTAATCGCACAATCTCCTACAAGAAAAGAGTAGCAATAGCTGAAGCATCATTAGTTTTAGGGTAGGGCATAAAGTATGTCATACACGAAGTAATTTAATTGAGGTCCCTTGAGCTTCTCACTATGGTAGGCAATTAGTCAGCCTTCCTGCATTAGGACAGCGCTTATTCTAATGCCTGACGCATCATATTCTAGCTTAAATATTTTCTTGAAGTTAGGTAGAACAAGTACAAAGGTAGAGGTCAACCTCTCTTTTATCTCGACAAAACTTCTCTCCTCCTTTACTCCCCATCAGAAGTTAGTGCTCTTCTTTGTCAGTTCAGTAAGTGGTGTAGCGAAGGTGTTAAAATTCCTAATGAATCTCCTATAGAATGAAGCCAGTCTATGGAAATTTCTCATGTCGGCACAAGTAGTAGGGGTTGGCCACTCGGCAATTGCTCGGGCCTCTCATCGACTATTCGTAAGCCTCCTCCACTTACTATGTAGCCTAAGAATACTACTTCCTCCTAGAAAAAACAACACTTCTTGAGATTGTCGAATAGTCTCTCGGCATGGAGATGTTTACAATGACTTAGCATGTCAGCATTATAAACTAGAATGTCGTTGAAGTACACCATAACATACTTCCCCATGAGGTTTCTTAGCATGTGATTCATCAGTCACATGAAAATGCTTGGGGCATTTGATGAGCCAAATGGCATGACCAACCACTCATAAAGTCCATGCCTAGTTTTGAACACAATCTTCCATTCATCTCTCAACCTCATTCAGATTTGATGGTAGCTAGATTTCTGATCAATCTTGCTGAAGACCTTAGCTCCACTCAATTCATCCAGCATATCTTCCAACCTGGGGATTGGATACCTATATTTGATTGTTATCTTGTTCATGGCTTAACTATCGATACACATTCGCCAGGTACCATCCTTTTTCGACACTAAGAACGCCAAAATAGCATAAGGGCTAAGACTCTCCTTAACATAGCCCCTTTCTAGCAGCTCATTAACTTGTTGTTGGAGTTTAGAAGCTTGCTTGAGGCTCATCCGATACACGAGCTTATTTGGCAGTGCGTTGTCGGGTATTAAGTCAAAGTAGTGTTTTGTGCCTTGAGTTGGGGGTAACCCCTCGGATAATTGTTCTAAGAACAAATCAGCATATTCGTCTAGCAACTCTTTTATTTCTTAGGGTAGTTCACCTTGCTCTTTCATCTCTAATAGGTGTTTAACCAACATGAGGGTCAGCTTGTTAGCATTGATAGCTTCTTGGAGTTCAGCTATACTCATCATCAGAGTCTTCTTCAATCTACTAGCAAGTTTTATCTATAATTTATTAACTTCTCTCAGTGGCATCGAATTCAATGTAATCTTCCAGCCATCCTTCTCAAACACATTCGTATTCTTATATCCATCATGGATAACTCTTCTATCAAACAGCCATGGTTAGCTAAGCAACAAGTGCGAGGCACACATGGACAATACATTGTAGAGAATCTCGTTAGAGTATTTTCTAATGGTGATTAAAAGTAGTACTTGCTGGGTGACATGTAGTACTCTCTTATCACTCAGCTAATGCAACTTGTATGACTTCGGGTGTGCAATGGTTGACAACTTCAACTATGTGACCATTTCGATTGATGCCACATTAGTGCAACTTCCATTATCTACAATTAATGCTTACACCTGGTCATTCACCATACAAGTGGTATGAAACAAGTTCTCCCTCTACTCCTCCTCTCGTGAGGGTTTTAAGTTCATGGCGCATCAAAAAACCAAGACTAATTGATCCAAGTCCTTAGCAAATACGTCCTCTTCAATAAGTTCTTTCCTGGCAATTTGTTCTTTAGCCTTATTCTCCTCCTTAGGTTCCTTATCGGTGCTTTCCACTTCTAGCTTCGGGATGTCTCCTTTGTTGACCATAGTCCTTCGTTTCGAGCACTAAGTAACCATATGTTCAAAACCTCAGTACTTGAAACACTTGATCTGACTTATCTTCTTACCAGACCTTTGCCCTTTCTCATAAGTTGGGGTCGACATGTCACTATTAGGTAGGCCTTTTAGATTGAATTGGACATCTACCCTTCAGATAAGCTCGGTAACTTCCTTATACTGGTTGGCTAGTTGGCAATCTTGTTTGTACTTAGCTTCTTCCCTGCCTCTCTACTCATTGGGCTATTCTAATGGCTTTATCCATTATGGTAAATTATTGGAGCTCCACAATGTCTTGAATGTTACCTCTCAATCCAGTAAGGAACCTAGAAATTGTTTGTGCTGGTGGTTCCTCCACTTCACATCAGATCATGAGCATTTGGAATTCCTATACATACTTATCAATAGTTTAGCCTCCTTGTCTTAGCTCTTAAAGCTAAGTAAAAGTGTCTTATAGATAAGTATCTGGCATGAATCTATTTCTCAATATTCTTTTCATTTCAAGCCAAGTATTAATCTTTTGATAGCTTTCTCACCTCCTTATAGCCTAGAAATTCTTCCACCACATGGTGGCATACCCAAAGAACTCAACAGTAACAATTCTCACTTTCACGTAATCCTCATATTGGTAATACTTGAACAACGCTCCACCTTCTCTTCCCAATCCAAGTACTTGTTTGTACTTCTAGATCCATTAAAGCTTAAAATCCAAAGCTTCACATGGTCAGAGGCTTTGGGTGCTTGAGCTCCCTCTTTTTCTTCATAATACTCTTCCTCATCCTCTTCTCCTATGTCTCCTAAATCAATTCTTCTCCTCACTCGTTCACCTACTCCTCCATCTTAAACTTGTTGAGTTGGGTTCAAAGTTCTCGTAGGTTGAGTGGCTTGTGGAGTGTTATGTATGGCTTTAGTAGGTTGGTAAGCCAATACATGAATAGCTCGAGTTAAGTCCATTAAGAAGTTAGCTACCTCATCAAGTCTCTCGTCAGTACTCTTGAGGGTACTATGAGACTGTTGGCCATGGTGGACAACTCTACTATTGTCATCTCCTATACCAACATTGACATTAGGTTCCATCATTTTCTCTAACAGATTCAAATCTCAAATTCTTTAATTAGGTGTTTCAGCAAACATTGCCGCAAACCAGAAGTTTAAGAGCCAGCAAAAATAGTAATTAAACGAACATAGTAGCTTGCTCTATTTCAAAAATGCAAAACAAGGTATTGATAGAACTCAAAACAGACTACAACTTAAGTGAAACCTCCGCTTTGATACCAAGATAATGTGAATCATGACTAAGAATAGACAAGGCCGATCGCTAAATGAGCCCAAGCTTACTAAGAGCTTAAAGAGTTGATAGGAAAATGTGTAATAGAGATAGGAAAGTGAATGAAAAAGTAAGCAAAAACCTGTAAATAGCTCTAAAGGATATAACACATCAATGGAACTTCCAAGGACTCACGATATAATCCAATATGACGTACAAATTGATCCTGTAAGGTTATTCGCCACTTAGCCTTACTCAAGAGTTAGGATAAGAGTGAAATGAGAGTAAACAACAGTGTTTATGTAAAGGAGGAATATTCAATTGTATTGATGGTAATCTGATGTTACAGCTACAATTATTAGGGGTGTTTATACCTAAAAGTTAAGGCAACTTGCCTAAAAGGGAAAAGACAAAAAGGATATTGTCTTAAAGAAGTAATGTACAAGAATACAAGAGGGTAAAAATAAATATTTAAGAAAAATAATGATTAGTGTGGCAAATTCTACACATGATCCCGTACACATGGTGGAGATGCATTATTGAAGTCGTTAGAAGATGCAAACAAAAGAGTACAAGCAGATTGCTTGTCTGAGCAGAAGTGACTAATTAGTCCGGGTCTATCTCTCATCCTCTTGGCAATGGTGATGTTGTGAAATTAGATGGTTCAGACATAGCTGAGCAGATATGCAAAGGTTAGCAGCTTTCTCGACATTTAACAACTTGGCACATAACTTCTAAGAGATGGGCAATCATATGGCTCGGCATAAAGAGTTAATTGGTAGTTCAAAGTAACTTGGCCTCAACAGGAGTCCGTCGGTATAGGAGGATTAGCCTTGTTAGTCCCTCTAGTCCTCAAGCTTAGCTGTGAGTCAAAGGCCTAGTAGTCTGATTCCTATCATGTCTACTATGTAAGTCATGTTTTACAAGGACCTAAATTGAGATATACAAAACTGGAAAAGTTTATCTTAGACATAATAGTTGCAACTAGGAAACTCCGACTATACTTCGAAGTCCATCAAATTGTGGTGTTAACTGACCAACCCTTAAAGTAGGCTTTACATAAGATCGATGCTTTAGGTTATAGGGTCAAATATGCTCTAGAACTTAACGCCCTTAGAATACAGTACCAACTTAGGGAAGCATACAAAGTTCATATCTTAGTAGATTTCATTGTTGAGTTTACGGGGTTTGAAAGTTCTAACTCAAACACAAACCAACCAACCTAGAAATTGTACATAGGTGGTTCGTCAACGAGTAAAGGTAGTAGAGCTGGATTGATCCTCATAGGACTTATGCGATCTCTAATCTAGTATGCTTTAAAGTTTAGTTTCTAGACAATAACAATGAATCAAAATATGAAGCATTATTAGTTGGAATGAGATTGGTGAAGGAGGTCGAGGTAATAAACTAGGTCGTAGGCAACAATATAGTAAAGGACAAGAGTATGATTAAGTATTTGCAGTTAGTGAAGGATTATGGATTGAGTTTTAAGGATTGGTAATTGATGAAGATACCTAAGATGGAGAATTACACAACTGACAAGTTATCTAAGTTAGCCTCAATAGGCTTACCGAACAGGAAAGATAGGATCTTCATAGAACACTTGCTTGAGAGAAGTACGGAGTTTTAGTCACAAGAATGCCTTGAGATCCAATATAAAGACTTGGAGTATTATTGGCTGGACCTGATAATGGAATATCTAGTAAAGGGAACTTTGCCTCAAGATATTATGGAGGCCTAGTGCCTTATATACAAGGTAGCCAATTTTACAATAATTGATGGGAACTTATATAAGAGAGGCATGAGCATGCCTTATCTATGATGCCTTTAACCATCTAAAGCTTGATAAGTATTATCCGATATGCATTCTAGAGTATGCAGTAACCATATTAAAGCAATAGCCATTTATGTCCAAGCTCTCAAGTTAGGGTATTGGTGGCCTACAATGAGAAAAGAAGGTCTCGGTCTAGCTTAAACGTATGATCGGTGTTAAAGGAATGCCCTAGCTGAGTAAGCTTTCAGCTCATATCTAATCCCTCTTACTAGCCCTTACCCTTTTGCCCAATGGGGATTGGATATACTTGGTCCATTTCCAAAGACAACCAAACAGAGAAGGTACATCATTGTTGCTGTTGATTATTTCATGAAATGGGTTAAAGCTAAGGTTGTGGCGATCGTAACAAAGCAGAGCATTGAGGCATTTATGATTAGCAATATTTTAACAAGGTTTAAGATACCTTATGAGATCATAACAGATAATGGGCTACAATTCAACAATGACAAGTTTAGGGAATTTTGTGAAGCTCAAGTGATCATACTATGTTACATGTCTATTACATACCCCGAGAGTAATGGTCCAAGGTCATTCTACAAAGTTTGAAGAAGAGAGTAAACTGAGCTAATAGTAAATGGGTAGACGAGCTGCCTAATGTTTTGTAAGGATATAAGACTACCCAAAGGACATCGACAAGTCACACTCCATATCAATTAGCTTTTAAGATTGAGGTGGTGTTGCTAATTGAGTTGCAAGTGGAGAGTGTGAGAGTCCAATCTTATAACCTTGAGAATAATGATATTAGCCTATAAGCTAACTTGGACACAATCCAGAAGATGCATGCCTTAGCCGAAGCTCATCTCATTTCTTATCAACATCGAGCAACTTGGTATTACGAAAAATAGGTCAAGCATAAGTGCTTCTAACCTATTGATTTGGTTTGCAGGAAACTTGAAGTATTATGAGTAAGGGAATGCTAAGGGAAACTTACCCCCTACGTAGGAGGATCCCATCAAAGTGGAAGAGGTGGTAGGGAATGGACATGCTTACAGGCTATAAAGGCTGGATGGATAACTAATCCCTATGGCATGGAATATTGACAACCTCATACCATACTTTGAATGAAGAATGTGAAGGTCCGACATCTAGAGAACAAATGAAGATATGTTTGTTTGTTTACTTGCTTGCTTTATTGCTACAACAGTGTTGTTTGTTTTGTTTTTCATTGAACTTGTTTCCTAAGGTTCATATGGGAAGGTTGGTTTCTTTTTGTTTGGCTTAATTTGCTATGGCTTATGATCATGTTAAGGAAGATCAAAACTAGTCTTCTGACCTGTTTTCTCTTTAATATGGCTTTTAATGAAATGTTTGTTCATTGTTCAATACTTTTTACTTTTCTCCATTTTGTTATGGTGTTTATCATTCAAGCATAATGTCATGAAAGATAAGAGTGCAATCCACATATAAATTTTTAATATGAAAAACTTTCTAAGGCCTCTAAGCCTTGTCTCAAAGGGGAACGAGCAAATTATAAAGCGTTAATTCTTAAGTCCTATATGTAATGGACAACAAAAAAAGGATATCCTTAGCTTCTAAGTCCTATGAAAGGATGAAGAGATCTTAAATCTTAAGCTCTCACAAGGGTAACGGGTATATTGGCTATAAATCCTCTTAAAGATGACAAGCCAAAAATTATAACCCCCCTTAATGTGCTTAGGAGCTGAGTTGATCACTAGGGCTTACTATAGGAGTAGTAACCAAGTGGGTGCTTTAAGGAATCGAAGAATGAAGGAATGGATAAGTTGACAGACATAGTACCTTTTGTGAAGTTGCTTAGAGGATATAATGGACTAATAAACACATTACAACTTAGTATTTCGCTTGATATGATGCACAAGCTAATACTAAGGTCTATTCGTCACTAATCTTGAGCTACTTGACAACATTAGGTAAGGGTATGAATAAGAGATATACTCAGAGAAGCATATCTCTCAAGAACAAGAATATTCATTAACTTGTAATGTATAAGATCATTGCGATTACAGTGAAAAGGACTATTTATAGCAAGTCCTTTAGGGCAACAATACAATAAAAGAAAATTACATAAACAACAATGTAAGAAAGAGATTCTTAGTGATACGATAGTGGGTCTCGGAACCAAAGATGACATAATCTAAGTTTGAGTGAGAACGAGAATCAAAGAGTGAGAATGGGGGTTTTGAGTGTGAATGTGGATGGATATCACACACTAAGACACAAACACAATCAGAGATTAAGCTCGGAATAGGGTTTGATACGACTCATGAACACTAAACGTTGCTTAAGGTTTCAAATGAGAGGTTAGATACGACTTACTAACTTGATCAAATGAAGGGCTCACCATAATCTTAAGAACAAGATTGATAAGAACACGAGAAAGATTAAAGAGTCTAATCAACACTCAATAATTCGACAAAGCAAGCTTGAAGAGCTCGAGAATAACCTTGCTCAAAAGAGGAAAGTTTCAAGTGTATTCACTGTCTAATGATTGTCTTCCTTCTTTGATGATCATCTCTACTAATTACAAATGTTGCTATTTATAGCAAGTCCTAAACCCTAGTAGCAAAATTGTAAATAATGTACAAGGCCTTAAACCCTAAAGAAGTGGGCCTATAAATAAAATAAAGACAAACATGTATAAGAATACAAAACTGTATGTTTTACAGGGGAAGTTGGCATGTCCTAAAAGGAGTAGGATCCGAACTGAGTAGGATCAGCAATTGGATGTCTAGGTTTGGGAAGGAGTCCTTGAAGTCTTGCATTACATGGCCAAGACACTAGAAAGGTCGGCCCATAATTGTCGAGTTTTAGAATTAGTCGGCATTAGTCTCTTCATGCCATGCCAAATGGTTCTCTAGTCTTGAATGCTAGACCGTGTAGTCTATCGGCTTCTCGGCGAATGACAAACTTGATGCCGAGTAGATCCTTTTATTCCTCTCATCCTTTCGGTACCTGCTCGACCTTGGTAAGAGTTGATTGACCTTGACCTAGGATAGGTTGGCTTTGGCTTAGATATAGTCGGAGGTTGATTTCTTACTGTGGGTCTGAAAGGAAGTTGTCCTCAATGTTAAACATTGAGCATAAGCCGGGATGCCTAATAAACTTCTCTTCCCTTTTTGCTTCACCATGGGTGCTGAGTGTCTCTAGATTTCCTCAACACTCATGGGTGTCAAGCAATAGCTTTCCCCATCCTTCCAAACTGTATAAGTGTTGAGGAAGTCATCATGGATCACTTTCCGATCATATTCCCATGGTCAGCCAAGAAGTAAATTTGCAGTATTCAAAAGGATCACATTGAAGTCAATCTCATCCTTGTACTATCCTATATTGAATGCTATTTGAGCTCTTTTATGCACATGGACCATACCCTTATCATTAAACCACTTCAATCCATAAGGTCGGGGGTGCGGATAGGTCGACAATTTCATCTTTTCCATTAACTCGATAGAAATGATGTTGGTGCAGCTTCCTTCATCAATAACTAGGGAACAGGTCTTCTCATTCACTAGACACTACATGTGAAATAAATTTTCCCTTTGTTTGGGATCTACTTTTAAGTTGGCTCGCTTGTTAGTCATGGTTACGAGTTCATTTAGGTTTTTGGCATAGACATCTTCTTCTATTAACTCATCGTCTGAACGCTTGTCACTTTAACTTTCTACTTGAGTCTCAAGTCCCTTACCCTTCAAGACCATAACCCTTTTATTCGGGCATTGGGATGTAATATGCCCGTAGCCTAAGTATTTGAAGCACTTCACATCTCAGGCTTTGTTGTCAGGTGCCTTTTCTTTCTCAGCCCTCTTTGTCTCAGCATGAATAGGTCCACTAAACTCACCTCTTTCCATCTTTGCCTCTAGCCTTCTCTTAGCATACTTGTCAATTTTAGGGCTAACTAGTTGAGGTCGATTAGTCGACCTCTGATGCGTCCTTCTCCTCTATCTGTCCACTCTTAGTGCCAAATTGATCAACTCATCTAAGGAGTTGAACGGTTGCAATTTGACTATGTCGGCAATGTTATCTCGAAGTCCACTCAAGAACCTAGCAATGGTGTAGTCCTGTGGCTCAACAATCTCACATCTCATCATCAAGGTTTGAAACTCTTGCAAATATTCTTCAACAGTGTTTCGACCTTGTCTAAGGTGCTAAAATGCATGGAACATCTCTTATTTGAAGTAGGTCGGCATAAAGCATTGAGTCAACAAACGTTTCATAACCCTCCAAGTTTTGATTGGCTCTTCTCCTTTAGCTTCTTGCTTAGCAACCAACTTATCCCACCAAATATTTGCATATTTAACAAGGGATAATGAAGCCAGCTTAACCTTTGTTTGATCATCACACTCATAGCACTTAAACAACTTCTTGACTCAAGGAACCCAGTCAAGGAACTCTTCAAGTCAGCTAGTTCTACTGAAGGTCGGCAATTTAAGCTTCATATTATCAAGTCCTTGGCTAAGTGCTTGGGGTTCATCCCTTGCATTTTGAACTGGTCGGTTCACCTTGGATCGGTTACTTTTGTTGGAGCTCTACTCGGCCATATTTCCTCTCGGCCTTGGATCTCTTCTTTAGGCTCCTTGATTTGCTTCGAAGTCAACACTCCTCTCATTTCTTCTTCTCGGCATAGGTTAGTTTTCTCTTCTTTTTAGTTCAGCAGCTCTTCTCATCTGTCGCTCATCATTATCTAACTCATTGGAACCACTTCTACTAGTAGGTATTCGTTCCCTTCTTTCACCTCAACCAACATGTCTACAACCCTTGACTAACCTAGTCTGCTCCTAAATAGAGTCAGTGAGATTCTAAATCTGGTATTCTAAGTTGTCAACATGTCTCCTTAAGCTTTCGTAGAGACTATTACGACTATTATTGACACTATCTTTTGACATTCTTGTTCATATAGTAATTTCTAGAGAAAATTGAATAAACAACAAAACATAATTACAGTAACCTAGAAACAATCACTACTCGGCTTCTGTAGCTACTACCATTGATAAACACTTCCACAACAACTAAAGTCAACTACTAAAATTAATGTTGCTGGACTAAACTGCAGTATAATACCATGACTACTAAAAACAAGAACACACTACACTACGGAATAATGATTATTAGAAATGTTTAAACCATGAATCAAACTTTAAAGAATACTAGCATGCGTATCTCCCCAAAGCTCTGATACTAAGATGATACGACAGTGGGTCTTGGAACCAAAGATGACGCAATTTAGATTTGAGTGAGAACGAAAATTAGAGAGTGAGAACGGGGGTTTTGAGTATGAATGTGGATGGATATTAAGAACCAAGACATAAACACAATCAGAGGTTGAGCTTAAAATAAGGTTTGATACGACTCACGAACACAAAATGTTGCTCGAGGTTTCAAATGAGAGGTTAAATACAACTTACTAACTCAATCAAATGAAGGGCTCACCATAATCTTAAGAACAAGATTGATAAGAACACGTGAAAGATTAAAGAGTCTAATCAATACCCAATAATTCGATAAAGCAAGCTCTAAGAGCTCGAGAATAACCTTGCTCGAAAGAGGAAAGTTTCAAGTGTATTCACTATCTAATGATTGTCTTCCTTCTCTAATGATCATCTCTACTAATTACAAATGTTGCTATTTATAGCAAGTCCTAAACCATAGTGGCAAAATTGTAAATAATGTACAAGGCCTTAAACTCTAAAGAAGTGGGCCTATAAATAAAATAAAGACAAACATGTGTAAGAGTACAAAACTATACATTTTATAAGGGAAGTCGGCATGCAGTCATTCGACATGTCCTAAAAGGAGCAGGATCCGAACCGGGTAGGATCGGCAATTGGATGTTCGGGTTTAGGAAGGAGTCCTTGAAGTCTTGCATTGCTTGGCCAAGACACCAGAAAGGTCAGCCTATAATTGTTGAGTTTTAGAATTAGTTGGCATTAATCTCTAGTTTGCCACGCCAAATGGTTCTCTAGTCTTAAGTGCTAGGCCATGTAGTCTATCGGCTTCTCGGCAAATGATAGACTTGATGCCGAGTGGATCCCCTTATTCCTCTCGTCCTTCTGGTACCTGCTCGACCTCGGCAAGAGTTGATCGGCCTAGACTTGGGATACATTGGTTTCAGCTTGGATATAGTCGAAGGCTGATTCTTATCACTTAATATGTTCAAAAAAGGGTAAACATGATAAAGGACAAAAAGGAATATAGTACAAGTGTGAAAGAAGTGGGGGATAGATGGTAGCTTGTCAATGGGTTCATGTTCTAGGATCTTGGGGTGTTGCGGCTAAGCTAAGCTAATCTTGCGGTTACTACTGGTAAGTTGTGCTTGGGGCTATTGAGGTGATTAAAGGAGGTTGGAGTTTAGTAGAATGGGAGAGTAGAGCTTTGAGTATAGGGACTTCGAACACGACACTCGATAGGTCGACCTTAGCACTTGATAAGTCAGTGACCGGCCAAGAGTCCAAACAAAGTAGAATGTATCTAAGCTGGGACTTAAGGGAGTTCTTCCACGTATTGGAGCTCGTCTTTAGTAGGCTAGTAGGAGAGAATCCTCTTAGTGAATGATTGGAGGCCTTAGAGGCGGGCATGAGTGATGGGTCTAAACATTTGCAATCCATTACCCTTTAAGGGTGACGAACTACTGAGAGTCTAATAAGCCTTAAGTTCAATAAATGGACAACGAGCTACTAAGGGGCTAAGAAGCCTTAAATCCAATATGTAGAAATTTCATTAAGAGTTCCTAACCTACTTAAGAAATAACAAAACGAGCTAGTTGATAATCAATTTAAGTCAACCGAACAACATTAAGGGAGGTCACCATAAGATATTGGATATTGATTGCATTAGCTACTAAGGTTGGCATATCGACCTAAAAGTAAACATACATCAGAAGGATAAACCATGAGAGGATTTAGAGCAGTATCTATTTGGACTTCAAGAGCTTCATCTTGATCTTAATTATCAACAAGATCAACTACTGGAGTACCTACATCCTCCATTGCTTGTTCTTCTACCATAGGCTCTTCATCTTGAGTTGGGGTATTTTCAACCTATTTAGCGAAGTTTAAGAAGTTTAGATTGTACTTAGGGTGGTGGATTAGAATTTCTTCCCATAAAAAGTTGATCCCATCCAATACCTTCTAACGCATTAACCCTTTATATTCATCACTCTCCTGAATGTCCTTATAGCCTTTGTTATAAGCCCTCTAATACATCCTACTCTACTCTTCCTCAACCTCGGCTATTTTAATTTTTAGTTCTTCATATGAACTCTGCAGATGACCAGCATCCTCACTATGTTTACTCTAAAGAGTCTCAATCTTGCTTTGAGCTCCCTAAAGGTCAGTCACAAGCAAGAAGTTCTTCCTTTGCTCTTCTGCTAGGGCCATCTCCTTTTCTTTCTTTATTTTGGCCTCCTTTTTAGCCTTTTCTTTCCAAACCTTGAGCTATTCTTTGGCCTTTGCCTCCCCTTCTTCTAAATTTTCTTTTTCAACTCCCCACCTCTCCTATAAATTCTTCTTCTTAGCCTCTACACTAGTCGCTTAATTCTTTACCTCTTCAAAGATTTAAAAGTGGTAGAAGGGGAAGTTATGATCTTAAAGAAATAGAAAGAAGTTTGAAAACAAGATCGAACTGGAGGACTCACAGCATTCTTTTCCTTAGACAAAGCCTCTACAATCATAAGGAGCCGTTGAGCATTTTGAAGAATCCATATGAGGTTAGGAAATAGATAGCAAGCTTAGTAGGATCAAAGTTATAGAAATGAGAAGACTTACATCATAACAACTTGAAGTAGCTAGGTGTAGTAAACTGTTCGACCCTGAATTCTAGCAGAGCTTAACTGCATTGGTCTACGGTTAGATGTCATTAGGTAAAGGAATCCATTTGAGCAACTCTAGGGCCACTTGACCATTCCTTAGTGCAAAGTTGGCTATGCTAACATTCCAAGTCGGGAAAAATTGCAATACCTTAGTATTTTGCCACTAAGGAGGAGTCATTAAACTTAAAATCTTGAAAGGAGCCTCCTTTCACTTACTTAGTTTGGTGGAGTTACCCCTTGCTTTGAGCTTATCGTCCCATAGAGTTTTTCCTTTTGTAGTGCCCCTCTCCAAAGGAAGACATTCCTAAACATTTGGTTGCTTCCTTGATTCATTAAACTTAGTGACCTTCCTCTTTGCAAGAACTTTAGATTGTTACAAATTTATGGTACTTTTGGCTTGCTAACCATCCTTCTCCTTTGCAACAACAAAAGTAATAGGTTTGACTACCAATTTTGCCAAGGCCTTTGGTGGTATCTTAATCTTGACTCCACTCTTGGGCATAAGTTGAGTCGTCATATTCAATAGAAGACATAGTTTACCTTATTGAGACAATTGTTGTAAGTGAAGAATAAGGGAAATATGTGTGAAGTGTAGATTGAAGAAGGTAGGAATTGAAGAAAATAATAGTAATGTGAGAATCAACAGGAAAGAGAAAGAAAGTACAAAGGAAAAGATTGAAAATATAAAGGGATGGATTTAGCAGTAGTTTTCTAGGGATTCAAAGTTGCTATAATTACCAATTAATGTAGTTCGTCCGATTTAATGTGTATTGGGTAGATCAAATGGTCTAGATGAAGTTGCCTATTCTAAAGGATGTGTATGACCTTTAACACAATTGTACAGATCTTGATAGTAGTACGTGAAATGTCACGTCTCATAGTTGAAGCTTCTTTAATAAGTTAAGTAAAAGATAACATTGCAATAGCAATCTATCACCTTCATAAATCAAATTTAAAGCTTACAATTTAAACATAGAAGTACTAACTTAGGACTACCCTTGAAAAATGAGAGCATGGCCAGTATTTCTGATTTTCGAAATGATATCGTTACTCCTCTTGATAGATTTATCAAGAGAAGTCAAAGGGTAAATGCTGATAGAGGTTTTTCCTATAGGCATAAACTGAATTACTTAGAGTTGTTTTCACCTAACCTCCAACCACATCTCCTCTTTACCTTACTCCCGACCTCTTAAAGGTCTCATTGATCATATGGGATAGGTCAAGAAAAGTTGGAAACCTGAACTTCCGTGACAAGGGTTTAACCAGGGAAGGTCGGATCAACCCCTTTTAACTTGGAGTAACTATCTTTAGGTTGGATCTTAACTCAATCAGCTCCAAAGAGTTCAAATTTTAACATTAAGAGCGAATAGTTAGCTTCTTTATTTGGATAACCACCCATATGCCACCATGATGTTAGCCATGTTCCTAAAAATCAAGGCGTGGTCTTAAACTTAATTCAGGAGCATATGCTAGAATTAGAGGAAATGGTACTACATTCAAAAGGATCTTATAACTATAAAAGGAGGTTTGAGAGCAATAGGTAGGTTCTTCTAGACTTTTGAGCACTTTACTTATTATTTTTCTATATCTATCATAAACTCTACTTAACTGAGGCATTGGTGTAGCAATGTTAGAGTTGCCCCAGCACCCCTTTAGCCTAATTTCTCCTTGTTTTGCAGAGTGCTTCTAAGTTTAGTGTTTGAGGTATCATCTTACCAAATCTGATATCATCACTTACTACTTAGTGTAACTTGTTAATAAAGGAAAAGAGATAAAGAATTACATAAAAATTAGAAGGAACAATTACATATACGATGGATGAAATTAGAGAGGTATAAAAAGAATGGTCATTGGTAGACATCCACTAACGGTTACTTAGACCATATAGCATCTAGGCATAGGCTAGGATCTTTAGTAGAAAAAAAAAATTCTATATGGTTATAGCTTCTAAGACTGGTTGAGGAGAGATCTCCAAATAAGTCAGTACCTAGGTTGGATACCTTAAGAACAAGATAGATAAGAGATTGGTTAGACTTCTATACTATTCCTACCCACCAAGTAGGTTGAAATGGATTTATAGTATCGGCTTAACAACTTGTTTAAGAGAGAAACGCTTCGATAAGTGATGTGGAAAGGAGCCTCAAGCATAGGTCAATTGTTCCTCAATCATCTAGCCATTAAGGACTTAAGTGACCAGGCCTTGGAGTTCTGAAAGTGAGTAGGTGATTGAATCAAAGCTTAACAATGACTACTAAGAGGTTTGCTGGATAGGTGAGAGGTCGACAGTGATGAGGAACAAGTTAAGTTGTCAATGGAAGAGGTTGGATTCCCATCAAAAGGCTTTGAATTCCTTTATCATTTATAAATATGTGCCTTACACTTATAAAACACCTTTAGTTTCCACCTGTAATTGCTTTTTGTTTTTATTTTTGTTTATGGTCAAAATTACCTCCAATTTAAACTTTTTCTACTCTAGAAAACTTTTAAGGATTAGAACTTCAAAGAGTTTAGAAGCAAAAGTTAGCTTAAAAATGTAAAATCCTAGCTCCTAATGAATGGCATTTTATTAATCTCAAATCATTGGATCAAAAATTAAATAAAGTGTTAATAAAAAAAATATCAAAGATTGATCCTCAACATAATATAGCTTACTAAAAAAGATATAGCATCTTAGGTTCATTCAACTGTTCCTTAGATCTAGTTAATTAGTGATTTCTTAGTATTCTTGTACTTTTCATTTGTGTTATGTTCATCAACCATTTCTTGTAAAGGTTGACTTTAGCTCTAATTTCATTGAACATCTAATTTTGTTTGTTTATAATCATTTCCTAATTTACTTATTAAAATCCAGCTAGTTTGTTCATAAATTTGATAGCATTCTCTAAAATCTTAATTTCTTTATAGTGTAAATCTCTAACTATTTTGGTTATTAAACTTTAAAAAAAATTATTTCTAAATTGTATTACAATCTACATGTTTATCTGCTAAGATTAATTAGATAATTCCATTTATTCTTATTTGTTTATTTATAGGTTTTGTCTAAATTTTAGATCTTAGATTCTCTTAATACAATTTCCTAAATATAATTTATCTTAGTCATGATTTGATGATTTATTGAAAAAATAAAATGTAAGGGGAGATGTCGCAAATACATCAAAGTTTTTCTTTTTACTTTTTCTTTTCATTACAAAACTTATGCTTTATACTTTTCATTCCAAAAGTTAGGTTTCTTATGAAAAAGAAAACTCACATTATTCATTGGGTGTACTTGAATTAAGGGTTAATCACAAATAAATAACCTCTGTTTTCATATTTCGGTAAAGAAGTAATTTGTATTTTCTTTTTTGACAAATATATGACCTGTATTTTTCAATCTTATGTAAATTATATATAAGGGACACATGGCAAATTTTTATTATTTGATTGTACTATTAAATAATTTAAACTAATTATATAATTAAAAATTCTTATAAAAAAACATAAATTAAATAACAAAAGAAACTAAAAAAGAAAAAAGGAATCACCACATCTTTCCTTCAAACAAGTGAAAGGACAACGAAGGAAAAATCAATTTTATGAATCTTCCTCTTACTTCACATAAGCAAAGTTTGAAATGTGATCTTCTCCTTCCTTTAAACACATGATCTTCTCATGTTGCTTGGGATTCAATCTAATAAGGATTGAATAAACAACTAAAACCTAATCTACTCACTTTCCTATAAGAAACAAACCTTAAGAAACATAGATAAAAAATCAGTTTTATTTGATATTTTTTGAAATCAAATCAAAATTATAATTTACGTCTTTAACACTATGTTTGGATTGAGGGAAGGAATGAGAAAGGGATGAAAAATTTTAAAAAAATCAAGGAATTTTTCGTTATTTGGTAAAGCAAGAAAGGCAAGAAGGAATTGGTTTAGAAGGAAATTGTTTCCTTTTGGTCCACCTAAAGCTTTTCCCTCTAAGTAAAGAGAATAGGAGTGAATTATTTTAAAATTGCTTTATTACTCTTATAGTAAAAGTACTCTTAAACTTAGAGGAACCTTTTTGGCATTTTGATAAATTAAGCAATATTATTACTAAGTTTCCCTCAACTTTCATTCATTTCTTAACCAAACAAGGGAATTTATACTTTTCCCTTCAATTTCTTTCCTCCCAGTTTCATTTCTTTCTAATTCTTTCTCTCTTTTCAAACACGGTGTAAAAATTTGAAAAAATAGTTACACTCTCTCTTTAGAAATTGTTAGATTTTAAGCAAAATCGAAAGGAAAGAAACTCATATTTGAGTTTTTAGGTCTTAGAGACTAAGAAAGTCGCAAACTTTCCTCTTAAACCATCACAAAATCTCTAAATCGAGGAGAGGGAATTTGGCCACTTATTGGTAATTTGCAACCATCGATCACCACCCACTTTTAGTCGTAAAGCATCATTACCATGCATTTGCAAGCTTCAATAGCCTCCATGGTAGTTTGGCAAACCAAGAACCATTGTTTCAAGCTTCCGTTAGTGTGACCCATGTCTATGACTTGTGTCTACGACCGTCTCTCTTTTCTTTATTGTCCTTTACTCGTTTGAGGAAGGAGAAGATCACATGTTTTGCACGTAATTTAAGACACTTGTTGTGATATTCCTTTTTCTATTTCTTTTTGTTTTTTTATTTAATTTATGCATTTTATATAGAATTTTCAATTGTATAATTAGTTTAAATTATTTAATAAGACAATTGACTAATAAAAATTTGTCACATGTACCTTATGAATAATTTACACAAAATTAAAAAACATGGATCATGTATTTATAAAAAAAGAAAACATCGATTACCGCTTTGTAAAAATATGAAAACACAGGCTATATATTTATAATTAACTATTGAATTAATGATAAGATCTCCATTTTAGCTTTTTATGAGTACTCAGATCATAAAATGAAAAGAAAATAAGAACATAGTCCCTAACGTAAAATAAATGGAGCAAACTCAAGTCCCTTTTGTGTATCCCATGTACTTTCTTTTCTTATATAGTTAGTTAAATCTATTGCTCAAGGATGAAGTGTAAGTAGAATACACCTCCACCTTTTCCTTTTACTCCATCATGCAACATAGGTTTTTTTCCCCTTTTTTCCCAACAAATTATTTTTTGAATTTAAAATTATTGTGTCCTTTTTAATCCTATAAATTCTCTAAGATGTTATTTGATTGATTGATCTTATAATTTGTTGAGCACAACATCAACATTTACTAAAACAAGGAAAAGTAATCTAGATCACCAATATGATGTTCAACCAAAAAAAAAAAAAAATGGGAAATTGCAAATAACACCATGACCTCGGTAAGGATATACACTTTAACTTGTAAATGTTACAAATTACCATCTCTAAACTTTGATTTAGTACGGTTATAATCTCCTAAACTTTCAAATATTACAATGTATCTTGTTAAACTTTAATAAATTGGTAATATAAAGGACACCTATTATTAATAAGTACGGGGAGATGTTTCTTGATCAAGGTTAAAGTTTAGGAGAGTTATTTACAACATATGAAAATTAAGGTATCTATACCGTGTCAAAATTTGAGAGATCATTTACAATATTTGAAAGTTATAAGTCAAAACTTAGGAGGTTATTTGTATTCTCCCAGTAAGAAAATTGTTCCAAATGTTCTTTCGAACAATCTAAAAGTTGAACAAATTTATTTTTACTTATATCTCATGCGTAAAGAATCTTATGCCCATTAAAGTTCACCTTGTAAAGCTTTGGGAATATGGAGAGAGATTGTTGTTCATTTTATAGCATTAAATAATTTTTTCCCCCATAACAATGAGAATTCATAAATTATACCCCTATTGATATAAATGAGTTCCATGACTTTTTACTATGTACTAATAGGTTATTAAGAAAACCTTTATACCTTTATATTGTTGTATCTATAACTTACTAACTAATTAATATATCCTCCATTATTCAAGGCATATATCATCTTATGTAAGGATGCAAATTAAATAGGATTGGCAACATTTTTCAAATTGATCACCTAATCCTTACCCCCTACTCACCCCAAAAAAAAAAAAAAAAAATCCTTGTAACTCCTTTTCTCATAATCTTTTTTTTTTTTTCTAATCATTAATCTTACGAGTAATTGTGTACATAGAAAATAAAAAGAAAAAAAAGAACAAGAAGAAGAAGCAAAACAATAATAATAGTTTTTTTTTTTTTTGGTTACTGGGGGGAGATAGAAACACATATCATTAAGTATCAAGAAAAGAAGCACAACAAGTAATCTAAGGAAAATATCTTGGTCTCCTCACTCTATGGAGAATATCAGCATTAATAGTTGTTAAGAAGAATAAGAATGCAATTGGATGGGTCTTCAAAGGGCACTCAACCTGTCAAATCCATTAATAATCCTATAGGGTTTAGGGTTGGATTTTGAGATTACAAAAAAACTCGATAGGAAACCCAACTTAATTTCTCTTAACTTATGCACCATGCATACCTTACACAAGTTCTATATTGTATAATATACTTGATTCTTAATTTTTATTATTATATAAGTCAGTAAATATAATCCTAATCCTACCTAGTGTCTTTCCACTATACTCTCTCTTTAATCCCATATGAACCCTATAAAAGCTTACCCTCATAGGGTCTTTTAAAACTTATAAAACCCATCCCTATAGGGTGGGGTCTTAGCAAAATGGGGTAAAACCTTACAGGGTTTTGGAAAATGTCAAACACTATAAGGGTGGGTTTGGGTTTTGTAAAACTCGCCCTTAAACTCATCCCAATTGCGTTCCTAAAGAAGAAGGCAACACAATGAAGATAGAAGAGTTCATTACTGTCTTATAGAGAGAAGGAGGTCATGACAAAATTAGTAGCTTATGTAATCTTGACTTACTCCATATCAGTCTTTGGATTCCAAAAAAAAAAAAAAAAAGGTATAGTAGAGCCCCTTCGATGATTGGCAAGTTCTAATGGGGGTAATAAAATATATTAAAAGAAGTGTCTGATTTGAAAAAGTCAAAGGTAGAGGGTAGATTTGGATCTAGAGACTTGGAGAATTTCAATCTAGCACTTTTTGGTAAAATGGCTTGGAGGACCATTAAAAATCCAGACTTGCTATGGGTAAAACTCCTTAAAAGCATATATTTCCTAAAAGATAATTACTTGAAAGCCAAGAAAGAATTGTGCACATCATAGATATGACAAAATATTCTTATATGAAGAGATGTGATTAAAGATGATTACTTATGACAAGTTGGTGATGGGCAAAATATCAGGTTTTTTAAGGATCTATGGATTCCCTATGGAGAGAGCAGAGTTCCAATTCTTAATGAAAATTCTAATATAAACTTGGAGAGTACAATCAATATCCCGATTGATCAAACTTCTTATAGTTGAAAGAAGACATTATTGTCCATAAGGACACTATTGGGGATCGTTTTGGTAAAACTTGAACCCAATCTAGTATCTTATAGGTATCTCCAAACCTTATAAGGTTTTTATTTGATACCCAAAGCCTACCCTTATAAGGTAACATTGAACTCATGTCTCAACCCGACTTGACCTAACCCAACCTAATAGTATTTTTTTCTTTTTCGTTAATTTTATTTATGACCTATAGTTTCATAATAGTCACTCGAGCTTCTGTAACAATTTAGAGTAAATTAGCATAAGTCTTGTAAAATGAAATAAAGCCACTCAAAATGAAAACTAAATTATTTTATCAGAATTTAACTTGCATGAAGAGGGAAAATGAAGTTGTATTGGACCATACGATAGTAAAACTACAAAGGTCAAAGGATGAGGGTGGATGGTTGTGACTTTATGAGATTTAAGATGAGATGAGACAAGAGAAAGCTCAGAGAGATAGTTAGGTGATGGCAAGTGCCTGGTGAGCATAAGAGACGAGAGGGATCAAAGGTAGTTGCTATGAGAGAGGCTAAGGTTGTTTTAAAATTATTATCTTGTTATTTATTTATTTATTATATGTGTGCAATAGCTACTAGCAATTCATTATATATTATTATTTTTTTTGTTGGGTTTAGTTTTCCCAAAACCTCATAAGATTTTGAAGTAAGACCGAAAACTCATCCTAAGACCGAATTGTGAATTACCTTATTGGGTAAGTAATTATCAAGTTGGGTGGGTCGAGTACCTAATAATGATCCGCTTGGTAACATCCTTAATTATCATCTTGTTTGGTGAGGAAATAAGAAATAACATTTCTAAGATACCATTGGGATGGTTAGCAACTAAAGATAAGGTAATAGGGCCTTTTGTCTCTTCTATTTAAAGTAGGTATAGGAAATTGATGAAAAGAAAAATGGAACCTTACCGCAATATCCTTCATCCTCACATCACATAACTAATGATCTTTGGAAGCTAATTTAGTCCTTGGATTGTATGTTAAAATTTAAACATATGATGTGGAGGATGTCATACCCTGAATAGAAGAAGTCATAAAAGTCTTGCTGTATAAATTAACTTAAGATAGAAGCTAACCTCACAGTAGCTATCATAGATACAATCTACATAAGGTGTACATAACTTAACTAGCTTGATGCATCTAGTTTGACACTTATCAATAATTAAACTTATGGTATAGCTTTTCAAAATATCTATTCAAAACGACCTGTTGTTCGATAATACAACAGTACTTATATAAGTATTTCCACATATGGAATTATAATTCACATTAAGAGTTTACAAAAGCAACAGGTCTTGAAGTTTATTTATAATAAGATAGAAAACTAATAGACATCTAAGGGGTTCCCAAATAGTTTCCTTAAAACCAAAAAGAAAAGTCAAAAGCCCAAATTTAGTGGATTATCCTTTCCTCACTTTCCTAGCCAATGGCACACTAACATAGGGGTAGTTGATAACTCTGATTTTAAACATATTTTACATAGTGATTTTATAGTATTTTCCTTACATTTTTGGTTTTCTTTAAAGAAATTGATACTTAATTGAGTAAAATTTTGATTTTAAGGTTTGAACGCGTTCTAGGATCGAAAACAAAGAAAAAGAATCAAGTTTCACTCAAATCGGAGTTCAAATGAAGAAGTTATGAAGTTTTGAAGTTACACAGTCTGGGACATGGCCATGTCCCCAAGCTGTGTCCATCCAGAAAAATTTGCTAAGGTCAGAAAGTTACACGACCTGGGGACATGGCCATGTCCCAGGCTGTGTTTGGTGACGAAAACAGAATCCTTATAATACATATATAAAAGGATATATGAGGGTTTAGAAAAGGAGAGACATTAGAGAAGACGAACGAGACACGAGAGAAGAGAAGAGACTTGAGGAGAAGGAGAAGAAAAAGGCGAGAGCAACACCAACTTCAAGATTGTAGAGATTGTTCATCAATCAAAGGGATTTTCCATGTTTTATTTTATGTTTTTTATGGAACTCGTTTTTAGATTCATTATGATAGCTTAGAATTCGTGTATTTAGGATTATGGAACCTAAGGTTTCATGTGACTCTTAGGTCGATTTATAATTTTCAATAAAGTTTCTATCTTTTCTTGATTCAATTATGTTGTTTAATTGTTGATCGATAATTCTAGAGTATCAATTTATGATATTATGCATGAGGATTGAGAAATTGCATGTGTAATTAGATCCAGGCATAATTGGAGAGAATTACATGTATACTTAGAGATAAGATATGTGTTTCTTCCGGAAAGTTAATTATTTGTGTGGGAATTCATTATACATTAATGCAATTCTAAGTTATATTACTGAGTGAAGAGATTCCGATAAATAATTTAGGATTAGGGTTAATATGCTTGAGAAAGATATTAGCTTTAATTGTGAATCCCTCCGGTCAAGAATAATAAAAACTGAATTGAATATATTTTAAGCGGTCACATGTTAAACACTAGGGGAAATAATTCCTAAATACGTTATTACCTTCTTGATGTCGTTCTTAGTTTTATTACTTTCTAAATTGCTTAATCAAGTCTCATAATTAGTTTAGTTGGTTAATTTCAGTATTTTTAATTCATTCAACTTATCACAATTTTCTGGCTAGATAATAAAGCTAAGGTTAATATTAGTACTCGAAATCTCTGAGAGATCGACTCGGACTCACATTCGCTATATTAAAATTGATAGGTGCACTTACCTTATATCAAGTTTTTGGCGTTGTTGTCGGGGATTTTCGATATTAAGAACGCTAGTTGCTTTATTACTTTGACCATTTTTTCTTTATTTTCTTTTGTTTTCATTGTTTACTTTTATTACCTAGAGCTGCAATTGATTTTATATTTCTTGCCCTTATAGTGCATGACCCGAAGCAACCCGGAAGATTTGGTAGAACTTGATCCTGAAATTGAGAGAACTGCTCTTCAAAATTTGAGATTGCGACCTAAACAAATTGTGGCGACCATAGACGACGAGTCAATCGTTGAAATCAAGGAAGAAGGTAAAGAGGCCAACACTCAATTCATTGAGCAAGAAGATCCACCACACATGGCTAACAATGGGAATGAAGTAAATCGGACCATGTCCGATTATTCAAGGCCTACACTTATTGGAGCTGACTCTAGTATCGTAAGGCCAACCGTCGCGGCTAATAACTTCCAAATTGCACCTAACATCATACAAATGGTGCAATAATATGTTCAGTTTGATGGTCTCCAATATGAAGATCCTAATGCCCACATCTTTAGTTTTCTAGAGATTTGTGATACATTTAAAATCAATGGAGCCACGGATGATACCATCCGACTGTGGCTATTTCCTTTCTCCTTGAGGGGTAGAGCAAAATAGTGGTTGAACTCCCTACCAAGAAATTCAATCACAACTTGGAATGAATTGGTAGAGAAATTTATAGAGAAGTATTTCCCACCTGTAAAGACCGCTAAACTTCGGAATGATATTTCTTGTTTTGCTCAATTGGAAACGGAGACGCTATATGACAGTTGGGAGCGGTTTAAGGACTTGCTTAGGAGGTGCCCACATCATGGCCTTCCATTATGGATGCAGATTCAGACCTTCTATAACGGTCTCAATTTATCTACAAGACAGATGATTGATGCATCCGCAGGAGGTACTTTGAACACAAAGACACCTGAGCAACCACAAAACCTGATTGAAGGAATAGCGATGAACAATTATCAGTGGGAAAGCACTAGAGCCAAGCAAAAGGCCATGGGCATTTATGAGGTGGACTTGACCACTGCTCTGGCAGCCAAGGTGGACCTATTGAGTAAGAAGATCGATGCACTCTCTATTGGCCCTTAACAAGTGCAATCGGATGTAAGTGACTTTGGTATGCAGGGGTATGGAGCACAAGAACAACTGGAACAGGTAGATTATCTAGGAAATCCACCTAAGCAACAAAATAACCCCTACAGCAACACTTATAATCCAAGATGGAGGAATCACCTCAATTTCTCATGGGGAAACCAAAACCAAGGCCAGCAGAAGACCAACTTTGGCCCATCTGGATTTCAAAGACGATTCCCACCTCTTCTCCCTCAAGAAAAGAAGTCCAGTGTGGAAGAACTTCTCACAAAATATATTCAAGGCAATGAGGCTCGCTTATCCAACAATGAATCCTTGCTGAGGAATCAAGAGGCTTCAAATCGCAACCTTGAGAACCAAATTGGTCAACTTGCGAAGCTAATCTTTGAAAGACCGTAGGGAACGTTACTGGGAAATACAAAACCCAATCCAAAGGAACATGTTAAGGCAGTGACACTTAGAAATGGGAAGGAGTTGCATGCTGAGAGGAAGGTCAACAAGGAGACTAGCAAGAGTAAGGAGGGGACGAAAGCAACAGAAGATGTAGAGTCATCAAAGGTGAAGGAATATCAACCACCTATCCCATATCCCCAAAGACTCAAGAAAGATCGCAATGACCAACAATTCAGTAAGTTCCTTGACCTCTTTAAACAACTGCATATTAACTTACCTCTTGTTGATGCCCTGTCATAGATGCCGAAGTACGCTAAGTTCTTGAAAGATTTGTTATCCAATAAGAGGAAGCTTGAGGAGCTTTCTACAGTCATCTTGGATGAAAAGTGTTCAGTGATCGTACAAAACAAGTTGTCCAAGAAGCTAAAAGACCTAAGAAGTTTTACAATTCCTTGTCATATTGGTAATTTGTTAATTGACAAAGCTTTAGTTGATTTGGGTGCTAGCATCAATTTAATGCCTTATAAATTTTTCAAGAAACTAGGATTAGGGGAACCTAAGCCCACACGCATAAGCTTGCAATTAGCTGATAGATCTGTGACGTATCCTAGAGATATATTTGAGGATGTATTGGTCTAAGTGGGTAAATTCATTTTTTCAGTTGATTTTGTGATATTGGATATGGATGAAGATTTTGAGTTGCCCCTTATCCTAGGTAGACTATTCTTAGCTACCATTAGGGCTATCATTGATGTTAGTGGTGGTAAGCTCATTCTTTGAGTAGGAGATGAAAAGATCATGTTTAAAATTTCGGAGGCTATGAAAAAGTCTATCGATCAGGATGATACTTGCTACCTTCTGGATGTTACTGATACTTTTGTTTCAAGTTATATGCAGGAAGTTCTTCTTAAGGATCCGTTGGAGAGTTGCTTGCAATTAGGCATGGAGGAAGCTACGGAAGATCCTGTCAAATCCGAGGTGGTAGCCCAACTGGAGGCAAATAAACCTATCTCTATTGAGAAAGGGTTTGAAGAGTTTGAAAAGAGGAAGGAAGCACAGTTAAAACCTTCGATTGAGGAGCCACCAGTATTGGAGCTAAAGTAATTACCTGACTACTTGGAATATGCCTTCTTAGAGAAGGACTCCAAATTACCGGTAATTATAGCATCCAATTTGGAAAAAGAACAGAGAGAAAGGTTGTTGAAAGTACTCAAGGAGCATAAAAGGGCTATTGCTTGGAAAATATCCGATATTCGAGGTATCAATCCCTCCTTTTGTACTCATAAGATTTTAATGGAAGAAAACTACAAGTCGATTGTGCAGCCCTAGAGACACTTAAATCCAAACATGAAAGAAGTAGTCAAAAAGGAAGTTATTAAACTCCTTGATGCAGGTATGATATATCCTATCTCTGATAGTTCATGGGTGAGTCCAGTACAAGTAGTTCAAAAAAAAAAAGTGGGATGACAGTAGTCACTAATGAAAAGAATGAATTGATCCCAATGAGAACAGTAACAGGTTGGCGTGTATGTATTGATTATCGAAAGTTAAATGATGCTACATGTGAGGACCATTTCCCCTTACCTTTTATTGATCAAATGATAGAACGACTAGCTGGACATATGTTTTATTGTTTTCTGGATGGCTTATCTGGTTATTTTCAGATACCTATTGCACCGGAAGATCAAGAGAAGACCACTTTCACTTATCCTTATGGCACCTTTGCTTATCGCAGAATGCCTTTTGGTCTTTGCAATGCACTGGCTACATTCCAACGATGCATGTTAGCTATTTTTGATGATTTGATTGAGGACATAATGGAGGTATTTATGGATGATTTTTCAGTTTTTGGCAACTCATTTGACCTTTGTTTAAATAATTTGGACAAGGTACTCACCAAGTGTGAAGAGACTAATCTTATCCACAACTAGGAGAAGTGCCACTTCATGGTACAAGAGGGTATTGTGCTAGGCCATAAGATCTCTTATCGAGGAATTGAGGTGGATACTGCCAAAGTGGATGCGATTACAAGACTCCCATCTCCAATTTTGGTTAAGGCCATAACAAGCTTTTTAGGACAAGAAGGTTTTAATAGGCGATTTATTAAGGATTTCTCGAAAATTGCCCACCCTTTGACTAAGTTATTAGAGAAGGATGTGCCTTATGTTTTCTCTCAAGAGTGTTTGAAAGCTTTCAATATCCTTAAAGAGAAACTTACCAATGCTCTAATCATGGTAGTACCTGATTGGGCACTTACCTTTGAACTTATGTATGATGCAAGTGATCACGTAGTCGGGGCAGTGCTGGGGTAAAGGCGAGACAAGCACTTTCAACCAATTCACTATGCTAACAAAACTCTTACGAATGCTCAGGAGAACTACACTACTACAGAAAAAGAGTTACTAGCGGTTGTTTTTGCCTTTGATAAGTTTCGCTCTTATTTACTTCTATCTAAGGTGATTGTTTATACTAATCATTCTGCCCTTAGGTACTTGTTAGCAAAACCGGATGCAAAACCAAGATTGATTAGGTGGATCTTGTTGCTACAAGAGTTTGATGTGGAGATCAAAGATAAAAAAGGCGCTGAGAATTTAGCAGCAAATCACCTATCTCGATTGGAGAATCTAAACTTGGAAATGCTCGACGAGAATGAGATCAAGGATGAATTCCCTGAGGAGCGACTCTATGCCATCGCCCAGGTAAGTGATATGGAAATTCCTTGGTTCGCGGATATTGCTAATTTTTTAGCTGCTAGGATTATACCGAAGGGACTTCTAGACCAGCAAAAGAAAAATTTTTTTTCTGATGTGAAACATTATTTTTGGGATGATCCTTACCTATTTAAAGTATGTGCAGATCATGTCATTCGAAGGTGCGTACCACACCTCGAAGGTTGGAGAATTTTGAGACACTGTCATTCGGGCCCTATGGGTGGGCATCATAGTGCTAATAAGACAACTCATAAGGTCTTAAAGGCAGGATTTTATTGGCCTACCTTATTCAAAGATATCCAGAGATATGTTGAGAGTTGTGATCGTTGCCAACGAGTAGGGAATATATCCCGTAGGGATGAAATGCCACAAAACCCCATCATTGAGGTTGAGTATTTGATGTGTGGGGGATCGATTTCATGGGTCCTTTCCCGAACTCTAATGGAAACAAATATATCTTAGTAGCTATTGACTATGTCTCTAAGTGGGTGGAAGCTAAAGCCTTACTTACTAATGATGCTAGGATAGTAAAAAAATTCTTGAAAGGCTTATTTTCTTGATTTGACACCCCTAATATAATTATAAGTGATAGGGGAACACACTTTTGTAATGCTCAACTCGACCAAGTATTGAAACGTTATGGCGTTACACATAGGATAGCTACCCTGTACCACTCCCAAAGTAGTGGCTAAGTGGAAGTTGCCAATCGCGACCTTAAGCGGATTCTTGAAAAAACCATAGAGATTCATAAGAAAGATTGGTCAGAAAAGTTGGATGATGCTCTATGGGCATATAGAACCGCCTACAAAACATCACTAGGGACCACACCCTACCAACTTGTATATGGCAAGGCTTGTCATTTACCAGTAGAGATAGAGCATATGACTTATTAGGCAATTAAGAGTGCTAATGTTGATTTTGAGTGTACAGGTTCTCACAGGAAACTTCAACTGAACGAGTTAGAGGAATGGCGAGCAAATGCATATGAGAACTCCAAATTATACAAAGAAAGGGCCAAAAAGTACCACGATCAGCAAATTAAACAAGGTCGACAATTTAAAGAAGGTGATCATGTTCTTTTGTATAATTCTCGCCTTCGTTTATTCCCAAGTAAGTTGAAATCTAAGTGGTTTGGACCATTTACAATTACACGAGTTTTCCCGTATGGGACTGTTGAAGTTACATACCCGGAGAAGGGCACATTTAAGGTAAATGGGCAACGGTTGAAGTTATACTTGAGTGGAAACTTGGAGCATGTTGGATAAGAGGAGTTTTATCTCCATCTGACAGACCTATCATGAGAAGCTGCATCCTGTCGAGCTATCGACGTTAACTATAGCGCTTCTTGAGAGGCAACCCATGTCTAACTTTGCTTATACTTTAGTTCTTTAGGTTTATGTCATTTTATTTTCCTTTTATCTAACTTTGCTTTGCTTCTTATATTTTCTTTCAATTTTCGTCATAGCCTTTTCCCTTTTAGTTTTATTGTTGCTTTTTCTCTTTAGTTTTATTACTTTTATTTCTTTTAGTTTCCTTTATCTTTAAATTAAATTCATGAAAAAAAAACAAAGAAAAAGGTTATACGGGTGAGGGACACGGTTGTGTCCCAGCTTGTGTCCATCCAGGCCTTTAATCTGCCCCACCCACAGAAAGTTACACGGGCGAGGGACACAGTCGTGTCCCAGCCCGTATTCGCCCAAATTTCAATTTTAGTTCGTGGGTACAGAAAGTTACACGAGCGAGGGACACGGTTGTGTCCCAACTCGTGTGTGCCCAGTATTCCCACCCGCGAACAGAGAGTTACACGGGCGTGGGACACGGTTGTGTCCCAGCCCGTGTGCGTCCAGACTTCACGATAGAACTTAGCAAGTTACATAGGTGTGGGACACGGTTGTGTCCCAGCCCGTGTTCGTCCAGTTTTCATGCACGGGAACAGAAAGTTAGACGGGCGTGGGATACGGTCGTATCCTAACCGGTATGCATCTAGAATCTATGCAGGCACACAGAATGTTATACGGGCATGGGACACGGTCGTGTCCCAGCCTATGTCCGCTTAGGTAAGACATGACAAACACAAGAAGTTACATAGGCAAGGGACACGGTCGTGTCCCAACCCGTGTCTGCCCAACCTTACACGATTTTGTACATGCCTGGTTTATTTAAAATAAACACACTCTCTCACACACTCACAATCTACCATATCTCTCTCATATTCTCCCTCTTCTCTCCACAATTCTTGCATTCCAAATCCTGCTCTAAGTAAGTTTCCTTATTGATTTTGCTCTCTCTTCCTCATGATTTAGGCAGTTTGGCTACTTGAAATTTTGCTTTTGTGTGCACTGGTTCTTACATTTGGTCTGCAAATTTCTTTTGTTATTTCATAAACGCCATGCATCATTGCCTTGTGTTTCTTGATCTTATATGCATTTATGATGTCTCATCTAGTTAGATATTTATTGTGCTCTCTCAATTCCAAATTTTGTTGGCAAATTTGCTCATCCTTATTCATTTATGCTAGTTAGGGTTAGCAATAGGAGAAAACAATTCTGGGTCATTTAGCATCTTTTATATGTTGGGACGCTTGTGTTTCAAGTTAATTGTAGTGTGGTAGAATTAGTTGGATGCAATTGCAAGTTATTTCTTTTCCACCAACTAGTTTTCCAGCTGTACTCCACATGTTTGTTTAAATGCCCCAATGAGAATTCTGTTAACATTATTTACTATTACTCTTATTTTCCTCTGCCTTCTTGAACTATGTGCGACAAGGATGTGCGTTTTTTATTTGGTTTGTTGATTCTTTTCAGGTATTCAAATGGTGAATCGCGTTAAGCTTACCGTTCGCCAGAAATCAAAATTTGTAGCATCCTCTTCATCACAATCAGGAGCAATAGTTGAACCACTAGCTACTCTCCCCCCGATGGAGTACCCAATGCTCCAATTTAAGGGAGACTACTAGGTGCAACGATATAATTTACTTCAGAACAAACCTTTCAACGAGACCCTTCGGCTGGATTGGGATGTTCTCGCTCAATTAGAGCTCACCACAGAAATAAAGGAGCTCTTGGGTGGTACCATTAGGGAGCGCTTTTTATCTCTTGAAGCTCCAATTTATAAAGAGCTGACCTTGGAGTTTTTGTGTACTTTCAAACTTGATAAAGAGAGCGCTACTAGCATGGGCCCCAAACGTAAATTACATTTCACCTTGAGTGGCCACCCATTCCACATGACCATCGCTCAACTGGGCAGATATCTTGGTATATATGAAGAGAGATATACACAGACAAAAGAATTCCAACGTCTCTCATGTCGTTTTCCCCGTGGCGTAACGGCAGGGTCGTTTTGGAATGAGATTATTGTTGGCGATGCCTATGATCCAGCAAGGAGTAAGGCCTCTCAATTAGTCAAGCTTAAATATTGAGTTCTTCACTGGCTCTTTTCGCATACATTGACTGGCAGAGGCCTCAGCACCGGGGTGGTTTCCAACAAGGATTGCCTCTATCTATACAGTGTGATTCATAAACATCCCATCAATCTCGCCATTGAAATCGCTGAACTTTTTAGCCACCACTACACGGAAGAAAGGGCATATTTGTTGTGGCCCCTACATCACCTTACTCGTGCAAGCCATGCGGACTAAGGTTGTTGTTTGGCCCTCACTTACTTTGATCAACCAAGTCACTCCTATGCGCTTCAATTCATTCCGACTCATGAACCTCTTACCAACAAGACGTCAAGGTCGACACTCTCACAACAGCACATCTCGAGGCCAGACGTCTTTAGCCAGCTTTGAAGAAAAATTTGATATGTTGCTGTCTGAGGTTCGTTATATAAGAGAAAGTGTGGATAAACTTCATATCCGTTGGGACAAAATGGAAAAATTTCTCAAAATGAAAGAGTCGGCTACCCGTGCAGAGGATAGTGAGAGTGAGGAAGAGGATGATGAGGGTAGTGAGGAAGAGGCTAATGAGGGTGGTGAGGACGAGGCAGCTGGAGGAAGTGATGAGGATGTTGAGGGCAGTAACGACGATGATGATGCTACGATGGCTGAGGCACCATCTGATGAGGAGGATGAAGAGAAGGATTCTGATCCCTCTTCTTAGTTCATAATTTTTTGTGTTGTCTTTTGTTGGCCAAGGCATGTGAACTGCGATATATAATGATGATGCTTCTTCGTTTTGAACTTCTTCCCTAATTTTCGACTGGCAGGGAAGTATTAGTTTCTTTTCGGTACATATGTTTCCTTTTTCCCTATCCTAATTTTTCTTATTTCATTTCTTGCTACTATGATTTTTTTTAGTCATACATTGAGGACACTGTACGTTATTAAGTGTAGGGAAGGGATATATATAAATTTGTTACTATTTAGGATACCAATTATTCACATTTGACCCAATTAATTTTTAAGTTAACTTGCAATAGGTGATTAACTGGTATTAAGCCAAATCAACTGTGTCATCTTGATCATTATTGATCTTATTATACTTTACTAGAATTGATTAGTCAAATTTGTGGAGGGCAAAGTTACGAGTTATTTAGCTTAGGACTTTAAGACTTGAGATTGGAGCAACATCACTAGTTGAGAGTTAGTCATGGTTATTTTTAAATTTACTTTTATGTATACCTTTCTCTTAGAAATTTTTAAGAGTCCTATAATTTTTAGCAAACAAACGAATGAAATTCTTCTTTTGAGAAACCCTTGAAAAATCACAATGATTGGAGGTCAAAAGTAATAACAAGTGTATGAATAGAAAAATTGGTAAGGATTTGTCTTGGTCCGTTAGAAGAGTGAGATTGAGTCCTAATGCCAATTCTAATGAAAAATTAATATGGATCGGCCTTGGTCTATCAGAAGAGCAAGGTTCTTTCCCGCTATCAATATAAGGAATAAGTTGGTATGGATCGATCTTGGTTTGTTAGAAGAGCGAGATTCTTTCCCTCTACCACCACAATTTTTCATTAAATAAAGTAAATTCAAAAGACTGCTCAACAAAATCATGAACTAAGGGGATGATCAGAGGATGAGTGGATGTAAAATGTGTTTGTTTTAGATTATGGTGCTTGGTGAGATGGAAGAGAAGATTGTATACACTTTAGTTAAATGGACAAAATTTTTATGGCTCTTTCTCGGTTGGCGAGATGTTAAATCTAATTTTTAGTTTAAAAATCCTTGATTAAATGACTCGGGTAAACTTTGATTTTTATAAATTAACTAGTGAACTCTAGTATTAAGTATTGTTGGAGCATTCGAATATAGCCAGATGAAATTGGTTAACTTTATTATTGTAAGTTAGTTGAGAGCGATTTTCTTACTTTTCTACGGGTTAAGTGTATTCGTTCACCGGTTTCCTAAAATAGTGATAAATTTTGTTTAGCGTTTCTTGTCTCGAAAGTTTTGTTTTGATTTATTTGCTTGAGGACAAGAAAATGCTTAAGTGTGGGGAAATTTGATAACTCTGATTTTAAACATATTTCACATGGTGATTTTATAGTATTTTCCTTACATTTTTTGTTTTCATTAAAGAAATTGATACTTAATTGAGTAAAATTTTGATTTCAAGGTTTGAACGCATTCTAGGATCGAAAATGAAGAAAAGGAATCAAGTTTCACTTAAATCGGAGTTCAAATGAAGAAGTTATGAAGTTACACAGTTTGGGACATGGCCATGTCCTCAGGCTGTGTCCATCCAAAAAAATTTGCTAAGGTCAGAAAGTTACACGACCTAGGGACACGGCCATGTCCCAGGCCGTGTTTGGTGACGAAAACAGAATCTTTATAATACATATATAAAAGGATATATGAGGGTTTAGAAAATGAGAGACATTAGAGAAGACGAATGAGACACGAGAGAAGAGAAGAGACTTGAGGAGAAGGAGAAGAAAAAGGCGAGAGCAACACCAACTTCAAGATTGTAGAGATTGTTCATCAATCAAAGGGGTTTTCCATGTTTTATTTTATGTTTTTTATGGAACTCGTTTTTAGATTCATTATGATAGCTTAGAATTCGTGTATTTAGGATTATGGAACCTAAAGTTTCATGTGACTCTTAGGTCGATTTATAATTTTCAATAAAGTTTCTATCTTTTCTTGATTCAATTATGTTGTTTAATTGTTGATCGATAATTCTAGAGTATCAATTTATGATATTATGCATGAGGATTGAGAAATTGCATGTGTAATTAGATTCAGGCATAATTGGAGAGAATTACATGTATACTTAGAGATAAGATATGTGTTTCTTCCGGAAAGTTAATTATTTATGTGGGAATTCATTATACATTAATGCAATTGTAAGTTATATTACTAAGTGAAGAGATTCCGGTAAATAATTTAGGATTAGGGTTAATATGCTTGAGAAAGATATTAGCTTTAATTGTNAGTTACATTAGCAATTAATTCCATTTAAGGGTGGCTAAACAAGTTCACTCAAATCATTACTATGAAATCATGCAAAACAGCACATGAAGAAGTTCAACTCCTGTCACAAATAGAATATCAATCATACATATAATATGCATACAGATACTTAATTTACAACTATAATCAAAGTACTTTTAAGCCTTTAGATACTTTGATATAGTATCTCAACAAGCGGTAAAGCCAAGATCTTAACTTACTTATATTGATACTTACTACGATAGGCATATATTGTTGATGTTCTGCTTATTAGGAGACTCTATATATATACTAAAACTCAGATTTAGTTTTTGTAATAGTTACGAAAATGTTATAATTTTATCTACTCTTTATATCATCATGAAGTTATAGACATAAATATATATATATATATATATATTTAAGGTATATTATTATTCTTATATGATTGAATATCGCTTTATTTAAATATTTATTTATTGTAGTTTTATTATAAAATTTATATTAAGTTACTAAGTATTAATTATATTTGTAGCGATATTATTACTTATAATATATCGTTTTGATCGTATTGAAATATATTTTTAATTAATCAAGTTACGTTTCAATTTTGATAGAGTTATCGTAGTACGTACATTTTCATAACATTATAGAAATACTTATTATATTACCTAGGATTATTCAATTTTAATAAAAGTGGTATCATCGGGTTCGTACAAACTTAATTATACATATTATAGGTTTTATCTTGAGAGATGATTTCTAAAGGGTTTTTTTTTTTCTATTATACCTATATGCCCCGATAACAATCATTATTATATTATGTTTGTATTATATAAATAAGCTATATTTTATATAATTTCCTAAATTAGCTTAGTAACATATATAACATCTAACCTTAATATGTATATATTGTATCTCATGTTAGTAATTATAAAAAAATACAATGGAAATTAATCCTAATCCAATTTGATCAATAGGGATATGGAAAGGATTTATTCAAATATTTATTATAATTTAGTCTAACATTGCTAAATAACGTACTTTGATTAGTAAATTAAGCTATTATACTACCAAAATTCACCATAAATAGCTTAAGTCACCAAAATTTATATAGACTCATAAAAATACAAGAAATTTAGTCAACAAGTGGTTTCAAGCTATTGAGTTTGTTGCTTATAATTGTAAAATTACATTTTTACTTATAATTTATAATTAATTAAGCAAATAATATTATTTTTATATGAAATAATTTTTAACATGTTCTAACATTATTATAAATCTCCAAAAGTCAATGGGTATCAATTCCATCAATTAATTTTACAAAAATCAATTTATCTCATAATTTGCCTTATTTTAAGCTATTTTTTGGGTTAAAAATACAAGAAATACTAAACTTACTTGAATTCAAAATTGAGCTACATAGAAATTAACTAGGTATAATAAGTATTATATAGAAAAATTTTCACATCAAAATAACATCATTTAATATATTTATTTTAGATTTAAAATTTTAGATGAACAGGAACTTTGTTAATCAAGTACATAAAATATCCATAATTTTGCAAAAATAAATTTAAAACATGAAATTATATCTAAAATAACTTAAAAATAAATATTTTTATAATTTTTGTAATTAATTTACTATTTTTAGAAAATACTTAAAAAATAAGGCAAAATTTTAACTTACTTGTTCATTGGAACTCTGGCCACCATTAGCAGGTGGGTAGTTATTGGATAGGCGGTGCATGGGGTGGGCTATTAGGTGGTGGTGAGGTTCAATAGTAGATTAAGGTTTTGTTAGGGAATTAGCCTTGGTTCAACTCTTACATTGTTTTTGCTATTTTCCTTTTTTTTTCTTTTTCTAAAATTTTTCTTTGATTTTCTTGAGTGTTGTAAGTTGCTAAATGGTTAATCTGGCTTCTTAGGGTCTATTTATACTAAATTGGGGCGGCTAAATTTTTCTTCTTTTTTTTTCCTTCAATTTTTTCCCAAATCTCTAAGCATGATGTAGCTATTGCTTAAGATTTCTCCTTTTGACTCAACATTAAGGAGTCCTGGAGTTGTTATGCCTGTTTGTCTAAAACTATCCATACATTTGGATATGTTTTGGTTACTTTTTAGGTATAAATCGACTATCTTTATATAAAATAATACGTATCGATACACTATGCAATCTGACAATTTCTATGATACACAATTGTACTAGCTTTTCCATTGAATCATTAGTCCGATAAGATAAGAGCACATTTCGTCAACCTATCTACTACAACCTACATTAAGTCATGATCTAATCTCATCATTGAGAGTCCTATCACAAAGTCCATTGTAATGTGGTCCAACTTCCATTGAGGTATTTCTAACGATTATAGTAAACTATTAAGCCTCTAATGTTTCGCCTTTAACTGTTGACATGTGTTACACCTAGCTATATATTATGCTACATCCTTTTTCATGCCTTTCCACCAAAACAACAATTTCAAATGGTAGTACATCTTATTTCTACTAGGATGCAATGTATAACCAATGTTGTATGCTTTAGCCATTATCTCATCCTTTACCTTTGAGTCATTAGGTACATAAACTCTATTCTTATACCTTAACACACCTTCAGTATCAATTTTGAAATCAGGCACATCACCTGGACTCAACTTCTCCTTAATATCCTTTAAATTCTATTCCTCATCTTGGTAAAGCTTAATTCTCTCTATCAAGGTTGTTTATACTACTAAGTTCATCAACTGCACATCAATCACATGCTATCTAAATTCCATCTCCAACTTTTCAAAGTCCTTAATTAGTTTACGTTAAGTAGTGAGTAACGAAGCCACTTGTTCATAATTTTTGCGACTCAATGTATTTGCTACAACATTAGCCTTGTTTGGATGATAGTTTATAATTAAATCATAATCTATGATTAATTCCAACTAACGAATTTGTCTTAAGTTCAATTCCTTCTAAGTGAAGAAATACTTTAAAATTTTATGATCTATATATATCTCATAATGTTGCCCATATAGATAATGTTTCTAAATTTTCAAAGCAAACACTACAACTACCAACTCTGAATCATGTGTCGGATAATTCATCTCATGAGGCCTCAATTGCTTGGATGCATATGCTACTATGTTTCTATCCTATATCAATATGCATCTTAGTCCATTCCTAGAAGCATCTCTATATATATAATAAGATTTACTCAAATCTGGCAAAATAACTATTGGTACTGAAATCAAACAATCTTTTAACTCCTAGAAACTTTGTTCAAATTCATCGTTTTGTTCAAATCTAACATCCTTTTGCATCAGCTAAGTTAAAGGCTTTGCGATTTTAGAAAAAGCTTTTATAAAATATTTGTAATATCTTACCATTAAAAAAAAAAAAAACTTCTTACTTCCATTACTGTAGTCGACTGTTTCCATTCGACCATTGCCTTAACTTTTCAAGATCTACCGAAATTCCTTCACCTAATATTATATGTCCCAAAAATGAGATTTTATCTAGCTAGAAACTACACTTACTTAACTTAGTAGACAATTGATTGTCTTTTAGTTTTTGCAAGGCCAAATGCAAATGATCAGCATGATCCTTTTTAGTCTTTGAATAAAATAAAATATCATCAATGACTACTACAGCAAATTTATCCAAGTAAGGCTGATAGATCTGATTCATCAAATCCATAAACATGGTCAGTGCATTGGTCAAACCAAAAGGCGTCACCAAAAACTTATAATACCTGTATCTAGTTCTAAAAGCTGTCTTTGGCACATCATCCGATTTAATTCATAACTAATGATATCTAATTCTTAAATCAATTCGTGAAAATATGGTAGCACCATGCAGTTGATCAAATAAATCATTAATTTTGGGTAGTGGATGTTTGTTCTTAATAGTCACTTCATTTATCTCTTAATAATCAATATACAATCTCATGATTCCATCTTTCTTTTTCACGAATAACATTAGCGCTTCTTAAGAAGACACACTAGGTCGTATGAATCCTTTTGTCTAATAACTCTTAATGTTGCTTATTTAACTCTTGAAGTTCTATTGGTGACATTCTATATAAAGCTTTTGACATTAGTTTAGTTTTTGGCACCAACTCTATAGTAAAATCTAATTCTTGATGTTATGCTAACCCGAGTAAATCTCCTAGAAAAATATCAAAAAATTCACTTACTACAAATATTTCCGACACTTTTAGGGTTTCCACCTTTCCTTCTATAGCAAATATCCAATAGAGCCACCATTCTTCAATAATCTCATTCAATACTGATAATCTCATGTTCATTTACCGGTCTTTTCTTGAAATATCACTTTACCCTTGTTTAATATCACATTCTTATTTTGACAATCCACTTTAGCTCTTTTTTTAGATAGCCAATCTATTTCCACAATAACATCATACCCCTTGATTGGTAAAACTATTAGTTTTATTGGGAATTCATTTCCTTGAATTTGCAATTATCCATTATCTACTACTTCTTGTGTTAACACTTGCTCTCCTATAGTTACTCTCACTTTATAAGTGGATTTAATTTCAATCGTCTTAATCCCATTTCCTATGATAAATTCTTAGCTATTAGATGAATGTGATGCTTTAGTGTTAAACAATGCATAAGCGGTTTACCCATTTATAAGTATGTTTCCTGAAATAATTACTACTATTATAGTTATCTATCATTTGTGTACTATACTTAACTTATATATTTTCACAATTGTTAACACTTCCAATGCATACAATATTTGCAATCCACTCATGAGTAAGTAAGGTTATTAGTTAGTTTACATACTTGTCACTAAGCCTTTGTTAGTTCCATCAATATCCATTTCATCATTCGAGTAGTCGTAAAAGTATTCCTCCATCCATTTATCAAAATCTTTGGCATCTTCTTCTATACCCTCGATTGTAAACACTTGAGTTGGTACAACAGTCGTTTCTACTCTTGCAAATTTCTTAGTCCTTTGTCTTACCTGACTACAATATCTTGAGAAGTGTCCTAACATTCTATATTTGTAACATTTCACTGTTTTCATCTTTGGATACTCTTTCGACATATGATTTGGATCACTATACAAAAAAACATTTGCCTCTTGACTGAGGACATTGACAAAAAAAATGTTGTGTTTGACACTTCTAACTTCTCACATTTCCCACCTCATCTTAGAAACTATATCTTATCTTGTTTGAAGCAGGGGTACTAGTCATAGCTACCAATTTCTTTCCCTTCCGACCCAAGTTACCATATGCTCTTGGGAATGTCCTCTTAAAGACAAGTTTGTACTAACTAACTCCCCTCAGTTTTTTACTCCACTCATTTTGCATGGTTAATCAATTATACTTTAGTTGATGCACTTTGTCCACAATTTGATGATAAGTGTTGATGATAAGTGATGAATCAATAATCTATCAACTTACATCACATTATTAGGTTAAACTTGTTAAGGAAAAGATCCTTCTTTAGTACTTGATTATCTCTGTATGACTCAAGCAAATATTGCAACAATCTATTAAATTCATTCTCATATTAAATCACACTCATAGTGCCCATCTTTATCTTCATCAACTGTCAAGTTATCTGATTTTGTACGCTTATAAGGAAGTATTCTCTCTTAAATGTCTCTCAAAATACTTACCATGTAATGAGGCTAGTGATTATTCATGCTATTGAGTCCCACTAAACTCAAGGCTCCTATATTTAGCAAAAAAAGCACCATAAGAGACTTTTTTATTATCTAGAATTTTAAATGCCTCAAAATTGCGCTCGATCTACATTAACCAATCATCGACTAAAGTAGGCTTGCTCATTTCTCCTTTAAAATACCAATTTGCTTTCATAAACTCAAGAAGTCAACTCGCCTCTTAAGGTCTAATTCCTCTAGGTTCAACCCCTGGTGGCCTTTAGTTCACCACATTTCCACCTATGATCAAATGCTAAATTAAAGCTCCTTACTATTGGATCATAGTATTCATATTAGCTAACATTTTCCCAACCTGAGTTAGGTTTAGCATGTTTAGAACGGGTGGTGATACATCATTTCTAAGTGGTTTTAGTAGATTAGGAAAGTTAGGAGGTGGTACTACTTCCTTAAGTCGACCATTTCCATTTCTATTTGCCTCCTCTGCTATAATTAGATTCATAATCACTAACTACCAACCCTATACTTACAATATATGTACTAGAAATTAGTGTGTGATCTAAGTAACTCATATTCATATATAGATCAATTATTCCTTATATATGTAATACACAATTATAGATTCATTAACAAGGATTTCAATCAATATAAGACTTGTAATATTTCATCCCTATACATAAAGCAATGATATTTATACATCACTTGTTACACATTCGATAATACGATCAATTACACTTGTACATCATGATCTCATATAGACTTCACCTGTAACATCATATCATCAATTTGTTTCATTCCATATAATCACTACTCATGCTTATATTTTATACATATATTGGAAAATAAAGATATGTTGCACTCTTTCATAAATATGTTTACTTTACATTAGTACATAGAATCATTAGAACTTTACATTCAAAAGATTACATCACTTCATTGACAATGTTAGATCACACATCTGATCACCTATTTACATTACTTTCATCTATACAAAAGTCTATTTACATCATTTACATACTCAGTAACCAAAACATCAAAAGTACAAAAGTTACATTCAAAAGATTAAAAGTACATCAAATGTCACTAGGGGACTTAGATACATCAAAACAACTAGGTCAGATAATATCAAAAGTCCTAAACATGTCTTGCCATTATCTTTTAACTCCTTCAATTACTCGAGGCTACTGAACTTACCGCATCTTTCAGGAGAAACCAATCATCCTCTCCATCCTTTTCAAAATATGAACTTATTACTACTATTACAAGGGTGTCAAGTATTATAATTACTTCCTGCACTTCACTCCTACTATCCTTTGCTTCACCTTCAAGAATAGCTTTTACTTCAACCTCTACTTCAAACTCCTCTTCTAGATCTTCCTTGGAATCCTCATCATCATCAAACCCCACATTTGGCTAAGCATTATGGAGTGGATTCTTAGGTGGCATCATAGGAGGTTCGGGTTCCTGAGATTGTAGCACTACTTCTATACCTACAATCTCAACTATAAGATATCTAAGAAACCAATTGACCACATTAAGCAGATAATTTTTGGGATATGTAAGACACCTAAGGGTACTTAATCAAAACCTAGGGGGTAATTCTTATCTACATCTACAATAGCAGGAAAGCACAACACAGGAATCATTGTTGATAAAATCCTTTTTTTCTTGTAAGTACTTTTTCTAATAAGCAGCTATGGCAGTGTACTCATTATACGTAGGTCCTAATTCATCCCTTATAATCTTCTAATCATCCTACATACTAAAAGACATTCCATGCTTATAATTATTAATGATATCATCAATGGTATAAAACACCCTCCAATAAGCCATATCTAGTAATAACTTTTGCATTTGAATCCTATATTCAATAGGCGTTTCATCCCCTTCCCATTCAAAATCCCACCATGCATGTATAAGACTATTCCTAAGGTTTTGAAAACAATTAAGTTAGAAGTTAGTTTATGTCATATAATACGTATCGTTATTACTTTATAGCCCTTTTTACATGCATAAGTTATATGTATAATCCTATAAATCTAAGTCTTTTGCATCCCACTAATAACCTTAGTCTTAGTGAGCCTAATGTCTACTTATTTTAATTAGATGCTTCAAAGCTTGGTTCTTTTATAAACATGCTTTGATACTAACTTAGAATCTTCACACCTCGAATAGGAAAATTTGTGGTATTAATAGGTGATTTTCATTCTGGTGCACAAAAACCTACAACATGAGAAAATTGCTTTTAGGGGGTTGCTAGAGGATGCTCCGGCGTGAGCACTCCGATGCTTAAGTCAGCCCTTTAGTGATGAGAGTGAACTTGTAGCCTAATAGGTAGAATGAGAGAGAATAGAAGAAGGCCCCTTACCTAGGGGTCTTACTTAGTATTTATAGTGAGTCAATGGAAATTATACTTAGACTAGCTTATTGGATTGAGCTTAAGTATTGGGTTGATTAATATTGACCCACATAATAATTATCAGAAAGTTCCTATCAATATGTGGTATAGCTTTTCAAAATACCTATTCAAGACAACCTATTGTTCGATAATATAACAATGTTTATATAAGTATTTCCATACATGGAATTATAATTTACATTAAGAGTTTACAAAAGCTAAAGGTCTTGAAGTTTATTTACAATAAAATAGGAAACTAGTAGGAACTTTAAGGTTCCTAGTTAGTTTCCTCAAAACCAAAAAAAAAAGTCAAAAGCCCAAATTCAATGGATTTTCCTTTCCTTACTTTTCTAGCCAATTGTGCACTAACATAGGGGTGGTGATATTTGTATATTATGAACTTTCACTCATCACCTACAAAAAAGTCTATAGACATGTGTGCACAACTAGCTTAGTAAGTGAGGCGGAGATAGAAGAGTACTGTACAATCACAAATAAGGATATTAATTATAATAAAATATAATCCATTCTATCACTTAAAACATTACATAATGTTATCCGGTTTATTGTAAGGTCAAAGAAATCAAATTCACTCCAACTCGGATTAAGGAGTTTGTTGTGACTCAAATCAAACCAAACCCAGGCTTGTGTAATAGAGAACACACTCCTTTCATAACTACCTTTGAACCATAGCCCCCACCCTTGTCGTAACCTCCTCACCTATCACGTAGTTCAACTAAGGATGGTGAAATGACCATCTCAGTTATCCTCATTGAAGAGAGTTAGTATTTGGTCTGATACTCTTAATCATTCCCAACGATTATAATGTATGTTTAGTTACGTTAGCAGTCAAGTCACTATTAGTCCCATTTAGGGGTAGCCAAACAAGTTCACATAAAACATTACTATGCAATCATGCAAAACAGTACACTAAGGAGTTCAACTCCTATCACAACAAAAATACCAATCATACATATAGCATGTGTATATATAGCTAATTTACAACAACGATCAAAGTACTCTTAAGTTTCCAAATACTCTGAAATAGTATCTTAACAAGCGGTAAAGTCACGATCCTAACTTCCCTATATTGACGCTCAATATGATAAGCTTATACTATCAACATTTTACTCACTAGGAGACCTCATATGTAGACCAAAACCCAGATTTAATTTTCATATAAGTTACGAAAATGTTAGGATTTTGTCTACTCTTTATATCATCATGAAGTTATATATGGGGGGGGGGAATAGTTTTATTTAAATATAGTTTTATGATACAAGTAATATTAAGTTAGTGAGCATTAATAATATACATGTTTATATTATTACTTATAATATATCATTTTGATTGTATCTAAATATATTTTTATTTAGTTAAGTTACGTTTCAATTTTGATATTGTTAATGTAGTACGTAATTGTCATAACATTATAGAAGTATTGGTTATATTACCTAGATTATCCAATTTTAGTAAAAGTGGTGTCATTGGGTTCATACTAACTTAACGATACGTACTATGGGTTTTATCTCGAGAGATGATTTTTAAATGATATTTTTTATTTTCTATTTTATCTATATGCCTTTATAAAAATCATTATTATATTATATTCATATTATATAAATAAGCTATATTCTATATAATTTCTTAAAATAGTTTAGTAACATATTTAATATTTAAACCTAACACATGTATATCATATCCCAAGTCAGTAATTATCATAAAATACGATGGAAATTCATCCTAATTAGATCTAATCAATAGGAATATGTAAAGTATTTATTCAAATATTTATCATAATTTAGCTTGATATTGCCTAATAACGTACCTCAATTAATGAATTAAGCTATTTTACTACTAAAATTCATCATAAATATCTCAGGTCACCAAATAATTCCACAAAAATTTATATGGACTTAAAAATATATAGGGAATTCAATTAGCAAGTAGTTTCATGCTATTAGGTTTGTTGCTTATAATTGTAAAATTATGTTCTTACCCATAATTTGCAATTAATTGAGCAAATAATGTCATTTTTATATGAAATAATTTCTAACATATCTTGACATTATTACAAATCTCTAGAAGTCAATGGATATCAATTTCATCAATAATTTTATAAAAATCAATTTATCTTGTAATTTGCCCTATTTTTAGGATAAAAAAATACAATAAATACTAAACACAGTTGAATTCAAAATTGGGCTACAAAGCAATTGACTAGTTACAACATGCATTCTACAAAAAAATTATCACCTAAAAAAAACATCATTTGATATATTTATTTTAGATTTGAAAATTTGGATGAATATTAACTTTGTTGAGCAAGTACATAAAATATCCATAATATTGTAAAAATAAATTTACAACATTAAAGTATATCTAAAATAACCTAGAAATAAAATTTTCTAGAATTTTTCTAATTAATTTATTATTTTTAGAAATTATTTGAAAAAAAGGATAAAATTTTAGCCTGCCTATTCATTAGAGCTTTGGCCATTGTTGGCTAGTAAGTGGTTGTTGGACAAGTAGTGCATGGGGTGGGCTACTAGGTGATGGTGGGGTTTAATAGCAAATTAAGGTTTGGTTAGAGAATTAGCCTTGGTCTAACTCCTACTTTGTTTTTGCTACTTTCTTTTATTTTTTTGAAAATTTTCTATTATTTTCTTGGGTGTTCTAAGTTGCTAAATCATTAATCCGGCTTCCTAGAGTCTATTTATATTGAATTGGGGTAGGTAGATTTTTCTTACTTTTTTTCCTTTTAGTTTTCTTTCAATTTTTTCCCAAATCTCTAAGCATAAGGTGGCTGTTGCTTAAGATTCTCCTTTTGATTCAGCATTGAGGAATCTTGGAGTTGCTATGCCTGTTTTCCTGAAATTATCCATACATTTGGATATGTTTTGTTTAATTTTTAGGTAAAATGAGGTTATTTTATGTATATTTCATTAATATTTAGTTATTTTACTTATATATGTGTATATATCTTATATATTTGATACATGTGATGCATAAACATACTCATATAATTATGTTTCTATCATGTGTTTTATTTTTAATATATATTTTCTATTAAATTTTGCAAATTTTCCACTTACTATATATAATTATATAATTTCGGGTTAATTTATGAGTATAATTATTACATATACTGAATATATTAATAAAAATACATATATATTCATATAGTTTATTATGCTCTATTATTTCTTTTTATAATTTAAATAACTTATCTCTAAATCCCGTCACATTTCAAGCATGATTTTAGGGTTTCCAACAAGTTTTACGCTATATTATATAACTACACTTCTAAGGTTGAAATTAGGATTTTAGGTCTTTATTTTTATAATCTAACTTTACTTAATCGCTTCAACTAACTTTTCTAACCTAGTCGTAAAGTTTAGGTTTAATTAGATAAGTTTTTCTTAAAGACCCTAAATCTAGGTATGGTTGCCTTAATATGATTTTAGGGGCTCATAAAAAAGTTACAACAACATCATCGGCTCAAATGGTAATTTGTTTAATAGGAAATCAAGATTCAACCCCAATTGTTGTTTTTGTAATAAAGAAGAATTTGTTAAGCATTTATTTTTGGAATGTGATTAGACTAAAACGTATGTTTTGAGGTAATGTGATTAAGAATAGAAGCTTACAATCTGCTTACTCTTGATTGGTGGTTAATGGATCTTGTTGAGGCCCCAAAAAGTACTTGTAAGGATCAGAATGAGATTCTACGCATGGTATGTATTAGTATGTGATTTTCATTAATAAGTCAACAAAGCCATGTTTCATAAGCAGTAATATTGAAGCTCATCCGGATAAGGCCAGAGTAGCTAAGATTGCATCTAGTAGAGGTGCTTGGAATTTGCAAGATTGTCTTGACATTGATACATTTAGTGAATAGTAGCAATGGGAGACAAATTATGCATGGCTCACTAATAAGCTCCAAATTACTTATATTTTATATAGTGATTTTCAATTATTTTCCTTTGAATTTTAAGTTTATTTTGTAGAAAATAATACTTAATTGAGTAAAATCTTGTTTTCTAGATTTTGGAATAATCTATATGAAAAAAAAAAAGAAAAAGATAAAAACAAGTTTCACTTAATTCAGAGATAAAATGAGAAACTCATGAAGTTTTGAAGATCGATATAATCGAACAATATGATTGTATTGTTGCTAAGAGAATTTAAAGCAACTGTAAAATGTTAGACTTGAGTTATATGACCAAAGGACACGATCATGTCCTAGGTCATGTCATTCCCAGGAGTTAGAAAAAAAAAAAAAAAAAAGAGTCGAAGAAAAAAAATGTTGGATAAGAGTGACATGAATACGTAATACAATCATGTCACTCGATCATGTTATTTGCAATAAATCTTTTATGTTACATCTCTTATTTAAGACTTAGTTAGCATTCTTCTTTTGGTGAGGACTTTTTAACATAACCTTCTGAGAGAATTTCAAGAGAAAAAACACTCAAGAAAGTATAGTGCATTAAGACTTCAAGATCTCAAGATTCAAGACCCGTTTCGTTACTCATTATCTATTTCTTCTACTTTTCTTTAGTTTTCATTAAAGATTACTCTTTTATCATGACTAAGGAATAGATCTTTAATATCTAGGTTTTATGGAACCTAAATCTCTCATGCAACACTTGTTTTTATTAGATCTAATAAAGATTTTTAGTTTTCTTGAATCAATTATATATGCTTACATATTTTGGATTGATATTTCTACGATTATTAATCTAAAAATCTGATATTATACAAGAGGATTGAGAGATCTCTTGTATAATTAGATTTAAGCATAATTAATGAGAGTTTGTGCAATATTAGAGATAAATTGCAAGGTTTAACTGAATCTATAATATTATCTTTAATAGAATTTGCTGTATATTAATGTAATCTTAGATTATGTTATGAGGAAGAGATTCTGTTAAGTAATCTAACTATTATGGTTAATAAATTTGAGAAAGTTATTAACTTTAATAAAGAATTCTCTCAATCAAGAAAATTAAAAATTGAATTGGAATATTTTTAGTAAAAGTTACATGTATAGATCTAAAGAAAGTAAGATCTAGGTACGTTATTAAGTCTTGAATTTAATCTTTAATAATTTATTTTCTTGTTTAGTTCTTGATTAATTATCAAAATTAATTAGTTGCTGCAGTTTTAATTTAAAGAATTGAGTTCTTGAAATTAAATCAATCGGTTAAATAATAGAGTTAAAGTTAGTACTAATATTTGGGGTTTTTGAGAGATCAGCATTAGGACTCATGTTGACTACACTAGAATTTGATAGGTATATTTGCTTTGTATCACTCAGTTTCCTCAAAACAATATCAGTGAAATCGTGACGATTTTGATCGAGTTTTTGATATAAGCTGGGTAAAGGGCACAAATGTTTCTGATATTTCAAGTGAACTACAGCAGAAGGCAGCAAGTATGAATGGTTTGCCATTCTCTAAACAACATCAGCTTGATCAGAATTTTCTTGGCATACTTTGTCACAAGTTGGGTAAGAAACATACCTAAAGATATATTTGCTGACCTGAATCAATGCCAATTTCCACAACCACATCAGTGAGGATTTGTGGTATCTGGCTTTGATCGTTCAGCTGCTCCTCTCGATGGAACATTCTAACAAATTACTTTGGATAGTAGGCTGCTCTTCAAAAATGCTGTGCTAAATCACAATGGACAGCTCCGCAAGAGGGCTTTGTGAAGATAAATGGTGAAGTTTGGAGTAAGGATGTTGATAGAGCTAGTATAGGGGCCATTGCCAGAAATCATGAGGGTAGGAGTTTGTATGAAGATAAATGTAGCAAGCACAGAAATGGGAGAAGCTTTAGCAGTACGACAGTCTTCTTTCAGCCAATGACAATGGTTGGAATCGTATAATTATTAAAGTGGACTCCTCAGTTTGAAGCTTTGTGTCTTATGTCTGTTAAATGAAGTTTTATGCCTATCATATATGATTTCAATTCTCTTAGGTCTGAGTTTGAGGCAGTGTCTTTATCCTATGTCAGTAGAAAAGCCAACTCCTATCCACTAATTGGATAGCATCCTAATCCCAAGATAAACAGGGGATGAATGCTTGTTTGTGAGGCCTTAATACCCCATACCCTTTAGTTGAACTTTTGTTGGCAGACCACGTTTCTAGGCCCCCGAGGCTTGTTCAGGATAGACTTTTCATATTAAAATAAAAGTGTTTCTTTGGCCAAAAATTAAAATAATAATAATAATAATAAAGTGTCAAAATGCTCCGAATAGAGGACACTACTGTTTGTACTAGAAAAGAAAAATCACCCACTGGTGAGAGTAATAATCAAAAACCCACTTTTGATTCTATTAATCTAATATAGTTTATTCCATTTATCAAATTTCTGTTTAACTAATTATCATATTATAACTTTGAGAGAAGAGAATCAAATCTTATTTATCCTGTTAGGAGATCGATATTTATATTATTAGTCCACAATAGCTTTATCTTACTCCATTTATCTTATTAAGTTGACAAACCTGGAGATATCAATCCTTTGTATCATGAATATCAATAGGAGGCTTCCTCGTTAAACGATATTCTTATCATATAATTTTAGTATTTATACATCTGACATTGTTTCTTTTATACCTATAATAGGCTGCTAAATTCAAGGATTATATAGCTAGCCAATGTATGTGCAAAAATATTCTCTTCAAGCAAAGAATTCCTTTATTCAAAATGTCATCTCCTTATCTTTCTAGCTAGTTCAGCAAGGAAAGGGGTAGAAATGTCCCTATCAAACCAAACTAAATCAATTAAGGCCATTATAATTGACATAAAAAAAAAAAACTAACTAAATCAAATAAAAAAAAAATATGGTTTCTTCTTTCAATTTCATTTATAAAATTTCTAAAAGCGAATCAAATGATATATTTTACTTTTACGTTCATGGAATATTAGACTACGTGGCTTATCCTGATCTTCAATGGTGTCTCCATTTTGATCCCTTCTAATTACATTGTATCATGAATGAAGAAGAAATGAAAAGGTAGGATAAGATGGTATGCGGACTTGGTCATTATTTAGAGATAAAAAACTTGGTATAGATTATAGATATAGCTCAACTCGAAATTATTTCACATATTTGCTTTATGGATAAAATTAATTATGCAAATTTATTGAAAATTCCTTAATTGAATAATTATCGACTATATCAACAACTTGTATTTACCATTACATATTATTATTATTATTAAATGAACTTAGTATTTGTATTAAGAGATTATGTGTTTCCATATAAATTTTCTTAAATAATAAATTTTGATTCAATCCATTAACCCAATCTAATGAAAGTAGGAGGAAATTTTATATTTAAGGACCATTTCATAGTCCAAATAGTGTGACTCATTCAAATTGATTTCGAAATACAAATTTTATGATTTAATTTCATCCCAAGGGGGGGCAAAAAAAAAAAAAAAAAAGGAATAAAGAGAAAGACAACTAAATTGAACCTCGTTCCCTCGACATCATGTAGATTACAAAACGAAAAGCAACATGAATATGATGTCCAAAGAATTTCTGTAAAAAGTATATATAAAATAGCGTTTCCATTATAACATTATCAAGAGATGAGGTGCAAGTAGAGGGATGTCACATTACGCAAATATCTGTATTACGTCGGATCCAATCAATTTTGCTTGAGGAGGTATTAAGTTTATCTCATTTGGAAAAGAATCATGTCGTAGCCACGTTTCTCCGCTAGAAGATATGTAATATATATATAAGAGCGTATTCTTTACATAAGACGAGCATATCTCAAGCCGTCACACCCGATTTCTCTATTAACCAATATATGTATATTAGTACGTAAAATATATGATTTGTTCATTATTACAAGTAACATAAACGAATCTCCAGAAAAGGAAAAATAACCAAGGAAATGGTACTAGAAAACAATATTCATCATTCATCTCATATGATGAATAATAGGATGGCGATGTTGTTTAGGTACTTTCCAATATTGATTACGTAGTTTATCGAAATTAAATGTTAATTTTTCTTTATTTGATATCATAACAACCATTTAAACACTCGTTAATATTTTAATAACAGACCTACGATTTCTATAAAGCGATAAAGAAAGAAAGAAAGAAAAATTAATACTAAGAACCATCTACCTTAGCAGCTTCCTAGACCTAATTGAGGGTGTAATCTTGAGGACAAGTCCTGGAAAAACATCATCAGGATCATGAACATGAGGGTTTCGTTCCACGATGAACAGATCGCCGCACTTGTCACTGATGGTGTGGAGAGTTTCTCCTTCCCCAACAACATATATCTCATCACAAGCTTTATCAAGGAGCCGGTTTCCCTTCACAGACACCACTTGGTTGTGATCATCATGATGAGTACTCATGATCATCCTACTTGCTCTATTGGGGCTCAACAATATCAGGGCTAGGAGAACAAAAGCGCAGTACAGTGAAGCAGCGTCAGCCATGGAAATTGATTTGGCTAGAGTTTTGATCGTCATTAGGGGAAGTTAATGATGTATTTTGTTGTGTGGAAAAGTTTTTAGATATGGGATTTAGCGCAGAATAATGAAAAGTGGTGGGCTTGGGGAGAGAAGATTATGGGCACGAGTAAGGTGAGTTGTATGAGTGTGTGCGCGACTTGGGAGGGTCAGTTTTGGCGGTTTTGTTGGTGGTTGGATGAATAAGCCACGTACAGTGAGCGTGAGTGTAACCATCCCGTTGTGGCCAACATCTTCGAAAAGGATTTCTCGATTCCGTAAGCTATATGGCAACATGAATTCATAGTGTTAGGTGTATTTATAATTTATAAATAAAAGAGATTAAAATTATTTTAAGATAAAATTGTGATTTTGAACATAGAAGGTCATATTTAAAAAGAAAAAAAAAATATCTATTTGACCATAATTTTCATCTAAATTATAATAGCGGGCAGTATATTCAATTTTTTTTTTTTTTTTGAGATAAATTTTGTATGCCAATATAAATGTAATCAAGCTCCCATGAAATTCGAACAGATTTTTTTTTTATCATATTTAATATTTTAGAACCTATATATATAATAGATATTTCATAATATAGATTAATTTACATACAATTTTTTAAGAAAAAATTGTGAATACTAAAATGGATCCATTCATCCTTTTTTTTTTTTTTATTATCCACTACTATTACAAGTATATTTATTAGTAATTAGTATTCATACTATTAGATTATAAGAATATATATTTACATATCCATTCATTTTGATAATAACATAAATTAAGATTGTAAAATTTATGGCGTTGAATATGTCTTAATAATACATAACGTTTCTAAGATGGATTTCTTGAGTTTTCCAAGTTCGTTCTTGTGGAAGCATAAGTTGGTAAAGTAGTTGTCGTGCACATATGGCTATTGATACATCTTTCATGATTGCATGGGTTACTGTTTTTCGTTTTGATTTTTAATCTCTTTCTTCAAATGACGCAATTAGTCGTACTTAACCCTACGAATTATCAAAATCAGAAGGCGACATGAAATTAGAGCAAATTAGTCTATTCATTCCGTCTCTTCTCGAAAAACAGTGCCCCTCTCTCTTCCACGTTTCCCCTTTCTTTACCTTGCCCACGTTATGGAAAAAAAGATTCATAGTATTCCTCTAGAAAGAAGACCTTATTTGTTCTCACATTATATTACTATCATGGCAGAAAACGCAAATGTACAACTGAAAATAACAAGAAAAAATGTATGGTTTTTCACGTGAACTTTACTAATGGAGTTAGAATGAAATAAAAGTTATTAACATCAACTAAGGATAAGAAGTGAAAGAAAAAGAAGTAGGATATAAAAAATGATATAACATCTTAATAGTTGGTGGCTTATAGAAGCCTTGTTATATTATTTTAATTTTAAGTCTACTCAATTAAGATATGTATAATTGGTAAATTCAATTAAAAATATAAATTTTTACTGAGTTAATATATAAACTTAGTAAAAAATTTAATTTATTAAAAAACAATTTTAAATATAAGTTAACTTGAAAGAGTCTTCTAAAATTACATGTATAAAATCATGATTTTGATAACTATACTTTAATTAAGTTAATATTAGTAGTTGATGATGAATATGTGAAAGGATTTTGGATGGTGTGTTTTTTCTTGGTATAGTCAAATGTCAAAGATTTGGTTTTTGGGAAAAAAAAATTCAAATGTTAGAGAGAGCTAGGTAGTAATTCCTTCAAAAACATGATGTGTAATCTTGATAAGGGGTTAGTTTAAAGTAAGTTTAAGTAGGTCAATGAGGAATTATTGAAGTGGAAGTGTACTGAGTATGAAACCACTCCTGGCCCCAAGTTGAAGTAGGAGAAGATAGTCATTCATTTCCTTCCCTTTTTTTTTTTCTTTTCCCTCTTTGTGTGTGGAATGTTGTTACATGCATTTTTAAGAACATGATCAAGCTTTTTGATTAGAACTTAAGAGAAATAAGTCAATATCATTCATAATCCTACCAAAGCTGTGTGCCTCCAAGGGAACATTCTAAAGATCCTTGCAAATTTTAAAAATAAATGTGATATGAGTTACTAAATGAACATTACGAGATAATTATGTAAGGCGTTGCGTGACTAGTCAAAACCATGGCTTCAATAATCCTTTTGTCATTTCTCAATTCTTGCCAGTAGTTGATTAAAGTCTATACATATTGAGCTTGCAAAACAATGCACAATGAGGAGACACTAGGGGGTTGTTCAGTGTGGCCACTTTGATGGTTAAGTCAGCAATAGACTCTTGATAGAATAGAATATTTGATGTATAGGCTTAGAATGTAGAGTTTGTAGAGAGAGTTACTATTGGGTAGATGCATGGTATTTATAATGGAGTGGAGCCGACCGTTGGAGATCAATTGATGGAAAAGATCTTCTCACGCAAGTGTAGGAGAGTAAAGTTGTCGTGTTCAATGTATCCCTAATATTTAGGATGTGGTTGTTTTATCCTTATTTTATAGTTTATGACCATTACAGTACTTCATAAGCCTGAGCTACTAAGGCTTAAGCTCAAGAACTATAGAGGCAAGCCTAAAGTGGTAAGGCTTGGCAGTTTTGGTCAGGCTTGAGGAGTCCCTGCCCAAAGTACCTTATCAACACTTGTACCACCCCCACCCCGCAATCTCACTGTCAAGGAAGAGACAAGGAGAAGGGATGCATGAGCCACTCGGGCGTGACCAATCCGACTTCGGGAAGTTCAATTCAATGCCATGATGTTGATGTGATGAGGTAAATCCAAGGGATGAGGTCCGAGGCGAGAAGTCATTCGAAGCAATGGGTTGTCAATCCAACAACGTTCAAGGTTAGGTGAGCAGAGGTGATCAGCATTCGTTACGGGATGGAGTGTCGAAAACCTAAGTGATGCTTAAGTTAGGGTATTAAAGGAAGACACCCTTTCAACTCACTGGGCAATGGCATCGTCTTAGCCATATCAACTAGATAGGAGTTGAATGGGCCTTAAAGAAACTTCTTATGGAAGGAATTTTTCAAAATGCAACTTTTGCCTACCTGTATTTCATGCATTAAATGTAACATGATAGATGTCGTACTATAGCAGACTAGTGTACAGCTACATGCTTTCTGTCTTTTAAAGCCGACCGTCAGATTGAGGCGCTTTCCACGTTCCTGCTGTGCAGCGTTTCAAGGGATTTGTACTTATACGGATCCCCGTAACCACTTATACAACTTCTCAAGCAGTTTGCTTATAAATGGGAGTATCACACAGAGAGAGCACTTTTCCACAATCTTCTTGCCCAGTCATTACGATTTTTGCTTCACGCTCAAGTTCTCAAACCTTCTTCAAAAGTTTCAATTTTTCTTTCAAGAATCACCATCATGTCTACCAATAGAGGCAAGGCTAGTTCTTCTTCGTCGCAACTTACCTTTAATTCAAACTCTACAAGGAGTGGTCCTCCTCAAGCATAAGAGGGCAAAGTTTCATTGCTAATACGACTCGACCAACCCACGAGGATGGCTATGGAAGTGTTCGATAAGGCTAAAATCATCAATGCCATCCCTAGAGACGTATACGCGGATATTCCCTTACCCCCCATAAAGGATTTATTCAACGCTCTTGGTATGGGCAAAGGGCCTGACAACCATATAAGTGAAAGTAAGGAATCTGCCCCCAGCTGGGTCATCAACAACTTCCTCTTAGGGCTAATTCCTGGGTAGTATATTAGGTTGTCACGTAGAGACGAATAGGTGGCCTTGCTATTAGGAAGGTGCTTTGTGGTTTTCGAGAAGTGCCTAGAGTTTGGACAGCCCCTCCCCTCAAGTCATTTTAATGGGGAGTTTTTCGATTACCACTGCTGCAACCCGCCGCGGGTCCTTCTTAATGAATGGAGGGTGTTGAAGGCATTTCAAACACTCTACGAATACCTGGTGATAAGGGCTACTCTTGAGCTCTTTTGCTACTTCTACATGTGAAAGAGTATTAAGGGATTACCTTACCTCCAGTCGTGCTCGAGAAAGAATTTGTTCTAGGACCTTATAGACTTGATCAAAGGCTAGCAGGAAGAATACGTAGTGGTGGAGCTGCTCAAAGAAGCCAACTTTTAGACCCGATGGACCAGAAATACCTTTCAACGGTCTTTGTCTAGGAGATCTTGGCCTTCATGGAGCTAAGAGGTAGCCAAGAGATCAATGCTACGGAGACCGTTGAAAGGCATTTCCGGCGCTCGATCTCCGAACTCTTCCCCAACATGAAGAAGGCTGTGGCGGAGAAGTGGGTTGAAGGTATTGGTTCATTCCTACACGCTTGTTTATTATGCTAGTGTTGGGGTACTCCGTCTGATTCTTATAGGATGGGAAGACCTCCTCGGTCATGCTAGTCACAACGGTGTTTTGCAAATGGTAGTGGTAGTTTCTTTTGATTCATCTTCATCTTCTTTTTCTAACCTTTAGATAGATCTTCTTCCAGGCAAGAGTTTGGCCTCGAGGATGTCTTGTCTATCTATGGACGACTTAATGAACCGGCACTAAGTGTGATCAAAGGCTGCCTAGCTAATAAGGAAGGTAATAAGACCGAAGCCGAAGCTAAGTAAGACTAGCAAGGCACGGTTGAAGCCTGTGCTATAGGGGATTCCCTTCGACATCTGTGATGAGCCTATAGATATAGAGCCTTTGAGCATAGCTTTGCTCGCTCTTACCCTCATCTAATCATCTAAGCCGATCATCGTAGGCGACGAAGGCGCCGAAGATGAGGGGCTCGACATGTAGGCACTTTCTCCTTTGAGAGCAGCAGAGGGAGAGACTAAGGAGGTAGCTGCCCTACCTGCTGCTGCAAGATAGAAGCGCAAAGCTCCCAAGGTACCTAGGGAGCCAGGCTTAGGAGTGAAGAAGCATAGGCCCTTAGCGTAGGGACCTTTAGCCTAAGGAAAGTAAAATGAGTGGCCTCTAGCTCATCCTTACCAGAACATGGATGACGTAGGGGATGGCTTTATGGACGTTCTCAACAACTTCCAAAAGATGGGGCTGGGGCCAGACTCATTCCTAGTAGTGCCATACACTTCCTAAGATGAGGTGCTAAAAAGGGGGGCCCCCGAGACGGAAATGAAGAAGGCCCGAGGGAAGATCCTAAGTCTGAAGTAGGAGCTCCTTACCAGCGATCTAATACTATGGCACTAGACCCTCAACTATTAGGCATCAATGAGGTCTTACACCCCTAGTGACTGGGCTATCCTAGAGAAGATCTCCCAAGAGGGTGAGGGCGACCCCATACAGACTACGGGCTACTTAAGAATGATGATACAATAGGTAAGTCTTCCCTGCTGTTGTGGTGTTGTATTATAGTGTCTTGTACTAACTTGTAGGTTTCATTTTCATCTTACAATACCATGGCCAAGTGCTCCTTAAGATGAACAAGTCTTAGGCCGCTCAAAAAGAGGTAACAAGGTCATGGGAGGAGTTGCATGAGTAGAAGAAGTGCTTACTAGAACCGGAGACTTCTAGTAAGAGGTACTTAACAAAATTCGCTTAAGTTAACAAGTGCCTACACTGCTCTATTGTGTAGGTGGTAGGGCTTCAAACGAGACTCAAGTATGCCGAGCAGGAGAGGGGCAAAGTGGAGAGAACGGCCTAAAAGGTCACAGAGCTAAAGGCTTGGCTAGAGAACAAGCAGAAGATGAGGGCTCATCTCTCTCAAAGGCTGGACAAAGAGGGTAAAGCTAAGGCCCAACTTGAAAAGGAGAACGCTAAGTTGAAGGCTTCCGTAGCCAAGCTGGAAATCGAGCTGGTGATGAAGGTGTTTGAGTGTTAGGGTATTAAGGCTACGTCGTTAGAGCTAACCGGTTTGAAGGTTACTTTGGAGCAACAGGTTGGGGAGCTATAGGCCAAAGTTTCGAAGATAGAGGAGATCATCTCTAAGATGGAGTGTAAGGAAGTCCTCAGTGATGTTGTCACTAGGAAGGCGGTCGTCGACTATAGAACCACCAAAGAGTGGCTAGAAGAGCTGGAGGACCTTTCCACTGATTCCGCTCACTTCACTAGGAGAGAAATCCTCTCTTATTATCTGGACTTGGACTTGAGCTTCCTCGACTTCCTGGACTCCCCAACTTTCATTGAGAAGAAGGAAGCCCTGGCATGGCAAAAAGAGTGCGCCCAAGTGGTCGATGAAGATGCAGGCGTGTCCTCTACTGCTGAGGTAAGGCAAGGCAGGGCAGGGCACCTCTACATCCAGCCCTGCTTTAACAGCCCATCAAGAGGCCACCTTAGAAGATATCCCTAAGGAAGATCTAATTGGCAGGGTCCAGCTATTTTTAGTTCACACCTCTCAGGCCCCCCTCCAACTTAAGGCCAGCAGTCTAAAGTGCTTGCGAATCAATGCTTGAAACAGATAGATGCTTTAGATTTTTCAGAGTTAGCTAATCTAAGGCGCTGGAAGGGTTCTCTCTCTCTCTCTTTTTTTTTTTTTCTTCACTTAATGTAATTAGGGCCAGAATGTTAGCCTTTACACTGTAACTAAACATCCATGGAAGAAATAAATGAATGTTTTTTAAATGTCCTTAGCTATTCTCTATCTTTCTTTAAATTTTGTTGACCCTTTGTTACGATTTTGTTAAGGGAGTTCCTCTGCGCAGAGGGTGTTTACCCTTGCTAAGGTTACCCTATAGGGGTCAGGTCAGTGGCGTTCCAACCTACCTGGCTCATGGGAGTTCCTTAGTGTAAGGGATGTTTCTCCTTACCAAGGTTACCTTAAGGGGGTCAAGTTGGTGGCATTCTAACCTGCCTTGTTGGGGAGTTCCTCAGTGTAAGGGGTGTTTCCCCTTACCAAGGTTACCCTGAGGGGTTTAAGTCGGTGGCATTTCGACTTGTCCGATTTGTAGGAGTTCCTTTGTGCAAGGGGTGCTTCCCCTTGCTAAGGTTACCCTAAGGGAATTAGGTTGGTGGTATTCTAACTTACTTAGCTGACTATTCATGTACAGAAACAAAGGGAGAGAGAGAGAGAAGTATGCAATCAATTGAGAACTTTTATTTTGACACAATTGAAAGAAAAACTGTATATGATGAAGTTCTAATCAAAATAAAGGTATAGATTATTAGTGTTCCATGTGCATTAGATGAGCTTGCCATCCAATCTTTCTAGCCTATATGTTCCATTACCTGGTCTCTCCTTGACTCTGATTGAGTCTTCCTAATTGGGGGCCAACCTGCCCTACCCTGTCCTTCTCACAAACCAGTGCCCTGTAATTTTCAGCATACAAGGTCACTGACCTTGAACTCCTTGTGTCGAACCTTCTGGTCATAATACCAGGTGGCCCGATGTTGATATGTAGTAACCCAAGTAGCAATAAGGTCTGTGATTTCCTCAATTATGTTGATGCTTTCATATATCAATGAATCATTCAACACAGCATCGAAACTTTGAGTTCGGACATTAAGGAGCTTAAGTTTGATAAGGAAGACTGCTTCTGACCCGAAAGGTAACTGGAAGGGGGTTTCACTCATTAAAGTGCGATATATGATCTTATACCCCTACAAGATATTGGGTAACTCATTGGCCCAAGCGTCATGAGATCGGTTAACGTACTTCTTTAGGCTGTCTAAAATGACCTGATTGGTTGCCTTCACTTATCCATTTGATTAGGGGTGGGCAACTGAAGTAAAGCGCAAGGTGATGTGGTACTTGGTGCAAAACTCCCTGAACTTGGGGTTATCAAACTGTCGGCCATTGTCTATGATCAGTATGTGGGAGACTCCAAATCGGGAGAGAATGTTGTTTCTAACAAAGGACTCCATGCTCTTCTTCATGATTCTAGCCATGACTTTGGCCTCCACCCACTTCGTGAAGTAGTCGACGGTGACAATTATGAATTGTTGTCCTCCTGATGCTTTCGAGAAGGCGCTGAGTATATCAATGCCCCATTGTACAAACGGCCATGGGCTCGTTAGGGGTTGGAGGGCGGTGTTAGGTATAGGACTGATTAGGGCATGCTTCTAGCACTGTGGGCACTTTTAGGCTACATCCTTTACATCTTGCCTCATGGTAAGCTAGTAATATCCGACCCATAGCACTCGAAGATACAAGGCTTGGGACTGAATATGATTGTTGTATACTTTGGCGTGCAGCTCCTCCATGACACATAACCCTTCCCCTTCGTAGAGATATCAAAGCAAAGGGAGATTGACTCCCCTGCGATATAGGATGCCACCAATCAGTGTGTAATTGGTAGCATAGTACCAAAGCTTCTTCAACTCCCTCCTGTCCTTCAGCAACGTACCCTCCTCCAAGTAACTCTGGATGGGATGCATCCAGCTCGACTCAGGTGCCATCGCGATCAATTCCAGTACTTCAGCTGAGCTTAAAGCTTTGCTTTTTTGTAGCAGGTACTCTATGAAGATCTTATTGTCCTTTGTCTCAAGCTTTTATATGCTAGTGGAGGCCAACTTGGATAACTAGTCTACTGTGGAATTTTCTAGTCAAGGAATCTTCATAATGTCTTAGGAAAGGAACTCCACCAGGAGGCTATTTACTTTCTCAAGGTATCTTGCCATAGTGTCGTCTCTAGCTTCATATTCGCCTCGGACCTATTGGACGACTAGCATAGAGTCTAAGAAGATTTGCAACTGCTCTATACTGATCTCCTTAGCTAATTTGAGACCGGTGATGAGCGCCTCATATTCAGATTCATTGTTACTGGAATCGAATCCAAACTTGAGGGCATAGCAAATGGTGACTCGATGTGGGCCGATTAAAACCAAGCCCGCGCCTCCACCCCCCGAGGTGGAGGAGCCATCCACGTGGAGGGTCCATACTAGTTTTTCATTGTTCGGCAATGCTTCATCCTCTCCTATATATTCTACCATGAAGTCAGCCAACACTTGTGCCTTGTAGGCCATTCGTAGCTAGTACTGGATTCCGTACATGCTCAACTCCATCGCATACTTCATCATCCATCCTAATGTATTAGGCTTCTACAGCATGGTGCGCAGTAGTTGATCCGTTAGTATGATTACCTAGTACGCCTAGAAGTAGGGCCTCAGTTGTCGAGCAGTGATGACGATGGCCAGCATGAATTTTTTTACCCGAGTATACCTGGACTCGAGCCTATGAAGTATGTGGCTAACCTAATACGCTGGCTTGTGTTCTCTTCCCTCTGCTCTAACTAATACAAAGGAGAGTACCCAGTCACTTACGACTAGGCACAACAATAGGTTCTCCCTTAAAAGAGGCTTAGAGGGGCTGGTGGATAGGTAAAGAAGTCCTAGAGTTGTTGAAAAGCGGTGGCGCACTTCAAAGTCCATTCAAAACCCTTTGGATTTTTTAGGATTTTGAAGAATTCGGCGCATCTGTCAACACTCTTTGAAATGAATCTGCTCAAGGGAGCCACCATGCCAATAAGCTTTTGTACGTCTTGAACTGAAGTTTGAGGCTTCATTCTTCTAATGGCCGTGATCTTCTTAGGGTTAGCCTCATACCTCTCTAGGTGACTAGAAATCCGAAGAACTTGTTAAAGCCGATGCCGAAGACACACTTCTAGAGGTTTAGCTTCATTTTGTACATGTGCATTCAGTCGAAGGCTTCTTAGAGATCCTTGATACAATTGATCGGCTTCTGGCTCTTGACAATCATGTCATCAATGTACACCTCCATATTGCGCCCGATCTAAGGCTTGAACAATCTCATCACCATTCGCTGGTATATGGCCCCGGTGTTTTTCAATCCGAATAGCATCACAATGTAGTAGTATATGCCATAGTCGGTGATGAAGGAGGTATGGACTTAATCCTTTAGGTCCATTTTGATCTGGTTATATCTCGAGAAGGCGTCCACAAAGCTCAGTGGGGTGTGTCCTAATGTAGAATCGATAAGCTGGTTGATTCTAGGGAGGGGGAAACAATTTTTAGGGCAAGCTTTGTTGAGGTCAGTATAATTAACACACATACACCACTTCCCATTTTTCTTCTTAACTAGTACTATGTTCGCCAACCACGTCGGGTATTTTTCCTCCCTTACAAAATCAGCTTTGAGCAGCTTCTACACTTCCTCCTCAATTGCAGCTTGCCGTTTTAAGGCAAAATGCTTCTTTTTTTGTTTGACATGCTATGCTATGGTATCAATGTTGAGGCTGTAGGTCACCAGATCAGGAGACATTCCAGGCTTGTCCGACGCTAACCAAGCAAATCTATCCGAATTTGCTCACAGGAGGGTAATGATTTTGTCCTTCACTTCGGCTGGGGTCTTAATCCCGACTTTCATAGTTTGGTCGGGAGAAGCGCAAATCTAGACATCTTCTGTTTTTTCTCTAGGCTTGCCCCTCTCGGCCGGTCTCTCCTATAAGCCTGTCTTTAGGATGAAGATGCCATTGCCTTTAGCCGCCCTAACATGTAGCTCTCACAAGAGCTTTTAATCACACCTGCATACTTCCACCTTGGTGGGCATCGGGAATTTGGCCTTCATATGTAAGGAGGACATGATCATTCCAAGTGAATTTAGGCTTGGTCTTCCTAAGAGTGCATTATAAGGGAATGGATAATTGATCACAACGAACACCATAGGTCATTGTGCTACGTGGTCGTCATCACCAAGTTCTATGTCTAGTATAATGATGCCCTTAGCCTGGACTGTGATAGTATTGAAGCCAATCAGATTATGGTGGTATGACTTCATCTTTACTGGCAACTTCTTCCTCATTCTATCATATGTATGGAGGAAGAGTATATAGGTGGAGCTATCGGTGTCTACCATAATCTTCAAGACCTCAAATTTTAAGATCCTGGCCCCAATCACTAAGGCATCTTAATGGGGAGTGTCAACCCCTTCAGGTTTAACATCGGAGAAGGAGATGGAAATGTCTAACTTTTGTCTCTTCTCCCTTATTGCCAACACCTCTGATTCTTTGGTTGGGCATTAACTAAGTTGCTAGTACTTGGCCGACTCTTAGGGTACAGGCTCCCCATAATTACATTTATGATGCCATTAGGGGTGCAATCATTGCAGCGGTTGTTATTCTGCTCTACTTGGGCATCTTTGGTCCGTCACCTCTAAGGTACCCTATTAGTGTCATCATCTAAACGGTTGTCATTCCTCTAATGGGCCACATATTCATTGAAGAAGCCATGTTAAATGGAGTATTCGATGGCATTCTTCAACTAGAAGTACTCTTTAATTGTATCGCCGTAGTCATCATAGAACTGATAGTATTTATTAGAGTTCCAACGACTAGGGTTTCCCCGCATTTTCTGTAGCTTCTACAACAAGTTTCGATGCCTCACTTCGGAATAGACCTGGGCTATGGGTCTATTCAAAGGTGTGTATTAGATATAAATGGGAGGGGGGAGAGGGTCACACTCTACTTGACACTTCTTCTTCCTAAAGCTTTCCCCCTCTGGCCTGATTGACATCCTTCTGCTGAGGCGATCTTTTACAATCAATTTCTCCTTGTCCTACTTTCCGCTCGACCTTTCTCGGTTAGCATCATGCCTGGTGCGAATGTTATCTTCCTGGTTAATGTACTTCTGGGCTTTGTTCCAGAAGTTAGCTAGGGTCTTTGGCTTGCTCTTCACAAGTGATCAAAAGAAATCTCTCAAAGGTCTAATGCTAAGCTATGTGGCATGGACAACGACTCCCTCGTCCACTTGAGGGATCTTGACTATGGCGTTATTGAACCAGGCCACGTAGTTATGCAGGGACTTACCTTCACCCTCCCTTACTAGGTATAAGGATGATGTGTCCTTGAATGGGGGCTTACTAGCCTTGAAATGGAGGTTAAACTTCCTAGCCAGCTCATCAAAGGAGCTGATCAAATTGTCAGGGAGGTGATTAAACCATGTCTATACTACCTTCCTTAGTGTGTTCGAAAAGGCTTTGCACAGTATGGCATCCTTATGACCGTAAAGGTTCATAAGGGTATGGAAGTAGAGGAGATGGTCATTAAGGTCACCCGTGCCATCATACTGGTCCAAGGACGAAAGTTTGCCGTTGTGGGGTAGCACTTCGTCCTGAACACCCCTAGTAAAGGGGGTCTTGTTATTGGTGACTAACCTAGTGTTACCAATAGGCTTGCTCCCCTACTGCTTGGAGAGCCGTCTTATCATTACACGGAGCTCATTCAGGTTGGCGTAGTTAGTCGGGTGAGCTTGTTGTTCGACTAAATGAGCCTAAACTCCCTATAAGTCGACTTCCTATTCGTTACCAGCTAGAGCTTGGTTGTGAGTAGCCACAAGCCTTGCTGGATACTAGCACAATGGTGGATCGGATTATTGATCCCTTCCATTCTACTGCTACTACTGATTGTTATCCTACCCAATGCAAGCATTTGAAGCTTCAAAGTGGTGAGTTTGTATGCTGTAATGCTCCGCCCCGTCTAAGCGAGTGCGAAGCTCCCTATTCTGCTCAACATACAGCTTAGCCAAGCATTCCATGCGCTCTAGGCATTCTTTTAACACAGCTCTTGGGAGGGGCTGGTTGCCTTCAGGTTGGTTATTCACCAACTATTGATTTCCCTGCTCTTCGCATTGAGACATGAGGTAGAAAGGCTTAATGTAAGTTATGTGTTAGGTATGTTTAGGATTTTGGGTGTAGGAATTTTCTTTCCTACAGACGGCGCCAAATGTCGTTTCTTAGTTCTTGTCAATAGTCGATTAAGGTCTATACGTATTGGACCTACAAAATAATGCATAGTAAAGGGACGTTAGAGGACGTTGGGGGGTTGTCCGGCATGGCCACTTCGATGGTTAAGTCAGTAATGAGCTCTTGATGGAATAAAATACTTAATGTATAGGCTTAGAGTGCAGAGTTTGTAGAGAGAGTTACCGTTGGGTAGATGCTTGGTATTTATAGTAGAGTGGAGCTGGCCGTTAGAGATCAATTGGTGGGAGAGATCTTCTTCCACAAGTATGGGAGAGTAGAGCTATTGTGCTTGACGTGTCCTTAATATTTAGGATGTGGCTATTTTATTCTTACCTTGTAGTTTATGATCGTTACAGTACTTCATGGGTCTAGGCCACTAAGGTCTAGGCTCGAGACCTATAGAGGCAAGCCTAAGGTAACGAGGCGAGCCTAAGGCAGCAAGGCTTAGCGAATCCAGTCGGGCCTAAGAGGTCCCTACCCAAAGTACCCTATTAACACCTCTATTCACCAATTGTGGTGACAATCAACTTGATCAAATGATTGAAGGATGAATTTGATAGAAACAGAAGTCGGTTTAGTAATTAGTTTAGTATATTAAGCTTGAAAGTATTGAATTAGCATGTGCAGTATATATCATCTTGAGCAGTCAGCCTCTTAGTGTAACTTACCATGATATTTAATGATTTTGAATCCAATCCAATGTTCCATGAATGATTTAGTGGAAATCGAAATTGATTAAGTCTTGATCTATTGATAATTAACAAGGATAATTAACAGACTGCGAGTCCATTTAGGGAGTAAGAACTTAAACCCATTTAATCACCTCTTTTCACCAAAACCATGGCCATCCATGGAATTTTAACACACAAAAGACAAATTTCATTAGCTTAATCTAGTACTAAATAATAAATTAGTAAGCCCTGAAAATTGATTAATCAGACAAACTTAAAATAACATAATGTTTTTAACACCACCAAACTTCTTTAGGAATCATGCCAAGAAGGGAAACCCATTTAGCCAATCCAATGATTCCATGTGTCAGCATAACTTGCTACCTTTAAGAAGAGCATAAGATTAAATGATTATGACTTAAAGAATATATATATGTATATATATATATATATATGGGCTATAACAATGAAATAATTGAAATATTGATAAGTCTTTTTAGTGCAATCAAGCTCTTTTCTTTTTAGTTAATTATTTTATTATCATCAAGTGACCTTGATTTGACTTAAAGTACCCTGATGGCTACTATGACCAATAGAGTTATGGTCAAGTGAGTCCTCTCAATGAATTTTCATATTGCTTATGTGTTATAGTTACTTATATTCATAAAATATACTTGAATATGCTAAGTGTCTTAGGGTATTTTGAGGATATATACGTGCTTCTTGTCTATTTTAAACTGCTAAGACACTTCAATATATACAAACTAAATCTCAATTGCCATGTCATTATCTATATGTGTTGCTAAGTGTCTGAGTGATCACCTTGTAAAACATTTAATAAATGTCAAAACCTATAAAGTTGTTAGTGGAGTTTTTTTAACCATGATCCATTGCCTAATACTAACAGAAGGGATCAAACCGACTAGAGGAAGCAAGTGGGTCACATCTAATAAACTTTGCCACCTAGTTTCCTGATGTAAGAGGGACTCGTAGGTCTTTAACGGCCTAACAAATTCTCTCTTTACACCTATAAATAGGAAGTTACCCCTTTACGTAAAGAGAGTTGTATCTAGCTACTCTTTTCGTTAAGTTGATTACTTATTCTCAACCATCACTACCAACTTGAGCTTTAGAGTGCTAAAGCCACCTCTAGCATACCTCGATAGCTCACATTTATTCCCTATGTAGGCATTATCAAGCTTAATCGGACTTACCCTAGAGTCATTTACAGCTAAGAATATCACATCAACAAAAGTGAACTAGGTATGCATAGCATGTCTACATAAAGAAAGCCATCAGCAACACACAATGACACTAAGAAGCAATATGAAAGTAATGCTTTGTCCCTAACCTTATCCCAACATCTAGAAACTATTGATTATTTGGAATTGTCATCCTTTGATTGGGGCTCGTCTATTGATGCATTGCTTATGGTTTTCCACACTCTAAGCATATATATATATATATATATATATATTTTAATATATAAAATTTTGCTTGAGCTAGGATCACAATATTTTATTGTATTATAATTAATTATTACTAAACATATGAGGCCTAGGGTACTCATTCAAAGCAATAGGACCTAAAATTGATGAGTTGGTACTTGTTTACTAACTATAGGTAATAGAAGGGGTTAAATCCATATTGTACACATTTTTTGGATGGCTATGTATGCTACTTTTATTTATGTGCTTATTCATGCATTACATGTTAATTGAGTGATAACTTATTTGTATTTGTGTACATATGAAAAATGAAGGTTATCTTACTAAACTAGTTGTTACTTGCATCCCCTCAAATTTCCTTTCATGCAAGGGCCATATTGGCTAGAGCTAGGTCGGATTTATCTAGATATAAGTGATTATCAAGATAAAAAATGTGGTCAAGTTTAGGAAAGGGAGCTTGCAGCTTTTCAATTTCATCTATATTTATATTATGTCGTATACATTCTACATTTAAATAGTGAAAGGTAAGATAAAATGAGTTGTTAAGAACTCCAGACTTTTAATGTTCATTACATATATGGTACTTGAACGTTATTACTATAATTCTTATGATATGAATTATTCTTATTTATATCTATTTGTTTTGACATTGTACAAGAATTATGGAACCATTAGTGTAGCTTATAGTAATGATGCCATGTATAACGCATCGAAGTTCTTGAGTAGTTGTGGCATTGTTTATGAGCCTTTATACAATAAATTGTAAGCTATTATAACAAGGATAACCCCTAGGATGTAACAATTGTAAGTGGTATTAGAGAGATAATTAAGTAAACCTTAAACATTATATAACCATTTAGGATGATAAATTAAGACTTGGTAATTATGGGATATATATATGTATATATATATATATGTAACTTTACATTGCATTTAAAATTTACATAAATAATTAACTAAAATGTGTTTTCTTTTCTTTTGTAGTTTAAGTTAGATATCATTGAGCTTTCTTAGAGAGACTTCTTGATGTTTGAGGACTAAAAAGGTGTTTGCAAATATTATGCAAAGATCTAACCATGTTAAGAAGAGTATGATCCTTAGATGAGATTTTCATTAAAAAGAAGATGGGTTAAAACTATGGGCGAATGTGATGCTAACAAAGTTAGATTATGGGCTTTTGATTCCTAGGTCAACATTCGAATAGTATACCAGCTAGAGAGATTTGCTATTAGAGCTAGGTAGTTCGGTGAGACTGATGATGCTACATCTATTATAGGACCTTTAGTAAGATCAAAGTTTCCTATTTTCTTAGAGTAGATTCTTACCAATTGTTATTTGACTTTTGTGAGAAATAGAAATGCAAATCATTTAACCTTGAGATTTAACTAAATGCATATGTAAGACTTAGAACATTTTACATGCTCTTGATATTTGGTCTTTAGGTCCTACATTTCTAAGCTTGACTCAGTGATACTTACCTCAATTTCTCTTAAAGTGTTTGAGGTTAGAGAACCTTCAACTAAGCCAAGGAGATATTTAATTGATCCTTATACTTAAGGTTTGACAAGAGGCTCAAACTAGTACTTTTACTATGTACAAGGCTAAGTGTGAAAATTTAATGCATGTTTTAGATAAAGTATCCAATAGGTCATCGAGATAGTTAAGGCAATTACTAAACATGGTAAGTAAGGTCACTAAACTTATGATTCTACCAGCACTTGTTAAAGGGTTTGTAAAATTAAAATGTAAAAATGTAAATTTCTACAATTTATGTAAACTAGCTTTCAAAAACTATAAATATATTAATAATAGTCATTAAAAACTTAAAGTACGTAATGTAGATAAACAAACTTAACATAAATTTTGTTCACAATATAAGTTATTTTATGAATAATTAAGCATAAATCATTACACTAATGCATAAAGCTAAAATATAAATATTAGTGCTAAATGATAAAATAAAAAATTAAAATAAATCATTTCATCAACTGTCTTGTTGTCATTAAAGTTACCATAAGCCTCCTTAATCATTGTTGTCATAGTCACCATCATCATTATTGCTAATCATCATTGTTATTGTCATTGTCACCATCATCACTATTATTAACATGATTATTGCTACTATTATTTGATATATCTATACTTTCTAATTCAAATTTTTTGAAGTACTAATTCATATTTCATCCTCAACAATATTTAATATTATGAATCTCGAAATCATCTTGACCTCTACTACCATGACTCTCCATATTTATATATGCATCAACTTACTTTATAGTTTCATTTTCATTTTATTCCTTAGCCTGTAGACTTGAAAGATCAAGAAAAGTTCTCATTTGATGGATTAAACATATCTTATTCTTAACTACCCAGTCCTCATTAGATGAGAGATCTTCAATAGTGAGCTAATAATGCAATCAATTCAAGTTAAAGAAACAAATACAATATTGTTTCACTCATATTCTCATGAGTTTTTTTTTTTTTTTTAAATTGTAGAAGCAGAACTTTTCTTTTTAGAGTTTTGATATTCTACTAGACTTGAATCATTTAGAATGATATAAAATCATATAAAACCACATAGAATCGTATAAAACTAATAGACTTGTAAACACGTAGAACCATACACCTAAAATCACAACTCTATCTAAGTCTACACTTAAATGATTTTGCATCTATTTTAACTTGAAAAAACTTCATGATATCATAAACTTATAAAATCATAGAACTTAGCCTGCAATTTTAACAACCATAATGGTAGGTAGGGTAACTTTAATAAATTCAATCTTATGTATAATATCAACAAACTATAAGCAAGTTTCCACACTATCGATTAAGTAATGAGAAAAATTAAACAAATCGCAAAACTTCTTTTTCAAAAGAATAAAAAGAACATTAGATTGCTTAGGAATCTATTATTTAGTATAGAGACTTTATAAGCCTATGTATGGAAAATTTGATGAAAACAAATCAAGACTCATGTGTTAAGTGAGAATAGGAATTCAAAATGAGAAAAGTTTTATTAATTAAACTTCATAAGAAAATTAATATCAATTATTAATAGATCAAAATTATATACCACACAATAATTATATATATTGTATTAATAGTTATGCCTCCCTAAATCATACAAGAGTGTAATGGGGTCGTGCAAAAGGTTTGATTAATATATATCAAATTTTTTTAGGTATACAATTAGATTTGTCCTCTAATTATATCTTTTAAATTATTCATATCAACGATGCATCCCTCTCCCCTAAAGGGTAATTCTATGAAATAACCAAATATAACACTTAGGTTAAGGGTTAAGTGGGTGATTTTTCTTACATCTCCTCCTCTCGAAGCCTAGTCATCATATACATCTCTAAAATAGAGCACCTTATATGCTAAAAGAATCCTAATAAGATTTAGTGAATACCTAAACTATAATTATTTTATTTCTATCTTTTCATACATAACCAAGGAATGGAAAAGAATTTTCAAGGATCATAAGGCCAATAAGTACATGATAAATATCATCAAAGACCAACACTATTAAGGAAATTAAGTAAAGTACTCTACAAAAAAATATGAAAAGAAAATAAGAGATCGATAACCAACTACTTTCTCTACATTTCACATACATGGAAAGAAGTAGCTTATCACTATAATTAGTTACATGATCTTATATTCAAAAAACTGGTGATAAATTTAATTATCTTTTAATTTACAATCAAATATTAGAGGCCTAATGAGGCAAATCATTCAAGGGCCTTTAATGCACGATTCACAAAAGCTTATAGTTAAGTATTATTATGTTTTTGAAATGAGATAAGATGAGAGGAAATTTGGCTTTCTAATTTTAAGGATTAATACGAATGTAATTGGACTTATATACTTGATGCAAGATAAGGATGATAATTTTGACTTTATCAAATAATGATAGAATATAGATATGATATATAAGATGTTTACCATTTTTTAGAACCTATATATTTCGATCATTAAAATAATTAGAAGTAGACCTAAGATTTGAATCTAGCTTCAAAAATAAAGTTGTTCTTATGGCGAATATGCAACAATGAACTACTTCTTATTGTAAAATTAAAATAAATTTTTCATAATATTATTGTTGATTGTCTATGATGTAAAGAGCCATAATGAGAAATCAATCATGCTCTATGTATATATTCTAAATTAATCTCTATTGAGATCCAATATGGCCATTGAGTATAAGAATAGAGAGCTTGGCAATAATATTATTGAATGGATTTAAGCTAATTACAGAATACATTGGAAGGAATCATTATTAGCTCATCCTCCATTGGCTATTATTTTTTATGTTACAAGTTGTTCAATTGATTAAATACTCTTAATTTAATATATTAAAAGAAAAATACGAGCACCCCATTATCTCAATTGATTAGATAATAAGGTCATGAATACTAAGCTAAATGTTCTTAAATGGATTCAGGTTAATTGAAGAATGAAAAGGAAGGAATCATTATTTGCTTATCTTTTATGGGCTAATATTGTTAATGTTACAAGTTGTTCAATTGATTAAATATGCTTGATTTGATATGCCAAAGCAAAAATATGAGTACCCCATTAATAATGGGTTACAATAAGTAGAAAGTAAATATACACAATATCTAACAGCAAACTTTGTCTTGATCTCCTCCCTTGCCACATCAAGTGAAGTTAAACATCGATGGTTCAATAATTTCTTCTTTAAGTGAGTCTAGTTGTAAGGGATGATCAAGGTTAATGAAAAATAAGGTTTGTAAACAAATGCTAGAAATGTCTATATACTAATAACTACTAATGAGATTTTTTAGGTGAAACCATTATTGATGGTTAAGAAAAATGATGAAAAAGACTACAATCAAGTAATGGTTAGAAGGATGAGAGAAAAATTTGATAAGTATTTGAGTTAATGTAACTTGTTGATGGCCTAACCTCTATTTTGGATCAAAGATTTAAAATGAGATCCATAGAATTTTGCTTTCCTTTAATTTACTCAGAAGAGGATGCAAGACATAATATTAAGAAAGTTTAAGACTCTTTAAAGGAAATGTTTGAAATATATACGAAGAATTTTTTGTGAGCACAACCAAATGACTTAAGAACTTGGATCTTCAAGTAGTTTGTTACATAATGATACTGAAAATTCAATTATGCAAATGTATTATTAGTTTATGATATCCTTTCAAACCACTCAATAGACAAAAAGTAAGTTAGACATTTATTTAGAAGAAAATGTTATCATTGTTGAGTTAGGTTAGTAGGAATCAAATGAGTTGAAATATCATGTCTTATTAAAAATGGCATTTGATATTCTTGTTGTTCCCATCTCAATGGCATCATAGGCTACTATTAGTGTTGGAGGTCAAATTATTGATCCTTATTGTGCTTCGTTATCTCTAAATACTATTTAAGTTTTGGTTTATGGAGGGGATTGGATTTGTAAGCTACATAACATCGCGAAAAAGCCTAAAATAGCAAGTATAAAATGAAAAATTTGCTTATTACTTATAGGAAGATAAGGATACAACAACAGAAATCAATTTAGAAGACTATATCAAGAAAGGTATGAGTTGCTTATTTAGAACAATACTTTGATAATTAGATATTATTATTCGAACTCAATAGTATGCAAATTATGTTTTCGCTTTGTGATGTTTTTGTTGCTCTTGTATTATTATTTTGATTATGCTTGATTCTTAATTTTGCTTCATACTTATGTAGAATGATGAATTAAAATATGGATGAATGTTTTATTTAAGTACATGATAGCATATTGAGAGTAGATATTTTTTATGGTTCTAGAGATTTGATTTTGATGAAGAGATAGTGTCCTAGATGTACTTAGAAGATAATACCAATGCAAGCCATGATGTAGAGAGGATGGTGTCTATATTAATTTGAAGATAATGCTATAGTAGTTATCAACATATGTTTTGGTCTTTATGTGTCCTTATTGCTTTTATGTTTAGAAGTAGTAGACTTTAAGACATATTGTGCTTCGATATTGCATGATTTTGCGAGGATGTAATCTTTTATTATTATTTGATGGTTTTATATTTAAAACCATAAAATTTTAAATTAATTTCATGAAAAATGATAAGAAAAAATTGAATTTTAATAAACGAGCTCAAGCTCAAGCTTGGTCTTGCTTAGGCTCATTTTTGTAAAGGAGCTATTGAATCAGGCTTGAGTTTTTGAATCTTTGTTAAGCTTAACCTAGAGCTTGAGCTTATACATTTTAGGGTTGCCAAAAGCTCAACTCTATTAAAGCTCAATAATATTTTAAATGAGTCGATTATGAGCCTTCAAAAGCTCAATTTGGCTTAGCTCTTTTACTTTTCTAATTTATAGGGATTTAGATCATCTTAATTTTTTTTCTCTCAATTTATGCCAATTACCTTAGGCTTACATTTTAGCGTATTGATGGAATGAAGCACATTAAGATTCATTTGGATTCAAGAATTCCAATGCGATTACAACGATAAATTTACAAAATGTTGTTGATTCTTGTAGGGCAATTGCAAAGCTGGGCACTTAAATATATTGTTTGTTTCATGAGAAGCAAATTCTATGGTTGATCATTTGGGAAATGTTATTCGGGAAAACAATACTAATGAACCGATTTTTTTCCCCCTTCCTTTTGATGTTATAAAGTTTTAATAGAGGACTTAATGTATTGTTGTGATAGAAAATATAGAACTCCTAATAGACGTATAATAGGTTAAGTCTTACTTTTAGATTTTTCTTATTTCGTCTAATGTTAATCACCCTTATCATTACAAAAGAGAAAAGAGAACCTTATAATTTATAGTAAAAATGAGTATTTTAACCTATTAGATTATGCTAGAAAAAAAATAAAGAAAGAAGCATGTATTTGTTGTATAAGTGCCAAAAATAAGGAAGCCTGCTCTTAGCACTTTAAAACTTTAAGTTTAATAATTTTTTTTTTATTTAGAATGCAATAAAGACTATTAGTTCCTAAAAAGGTAGAGTAAAGGAAAATAAATATCTATCATATTTAAGACTAAGGCTAACTTGGTATAAGATGTATAGAGTAAGAATTATGAGTGAGCAAATAACCCTGTCATACAGGATATATCCTTATACCCTGCTCCACTGTGTAGGTTCTAAGTAAATAATGAGAGTATTAACATAAGTTCCAATTAATAATTTCCTAGAACCTACTTACACAAGATATGAAGTCAGGGTGCCCTATCCTACCCTAGAATATGTCATCTAAATTATATAAAGTTAGGTTCTATAGTACCTTAGACCCACTTGTAGTAATAATTAATTAATAAATAAATAATTAATACTATTGCCATTTTTTCGATCTAAAAAAAATAACAACAAAAACTCAGCTCATAATAAAACCCTATGAATATACACTGCTTGGGTCTATTATGCAGTGCCTTTCACTTTCTCTTTCTCTTTTTCTTCTTCTTCTTCTTCTTCTTTTAGTAAAAACCTCTCTCTTCTTTTACTATCTTTTTTTTTTTTTCCTTCTCCTTCCTCCTTACTAACTCCAATCTAGTAAGGTCTTAAAAAAATTACTCCATTCTTAATTTATCATTCAATATAATATAATGGAATCACTCGCACATAGCTTTTGGGTTCTATGTATACCAACCTTAAGGTATGTTATTTTATTTAGATGATTTGAAAATAAAAGATAAAAAAAAAATTTAAGTATGCCCTAACCAAGGATTTAAACATTTCTAACTATAAAAATATTATAGATACCTCATTTTTACCCTTCACTTACATTTTTTTTTTTTAATTTTTAGAATATGATAAGGGGTTATAATATAGGAAAAAAAAAACACAAAAAGCAGAAAATTAAAAAATAGTTTAAATAAAATAGAAAATATAGAAAAAAGAAAAAAAATTAAAAAATAGAAAGATAGATTTTTTTTTTTTAGGAAAATAAACTTTTTTTTAAGAAGATTTTGATTGGGTTTTAAATAGAACAAGAATTTTAAGCCTAGGTTTAGATTAAATTCTAACCTAGGCTAACCTAATCTATATATGCAATTTAATTGCATATATAGATAAGGCATAAGGGTTCGAATCATAGCTCAAGCATTAAACCCCTTTCGCCTTTTCTTTTTATGTAGATACTTATAGGCCTCCGGTTAGCTAAACACGATTTTTTTCTTTTCTTTCACTTTCCATGTTTTTCTCATAGATTCTCAAGCATATCATGCTCACATAGTCAATTTTACATTCATTTTTTATCCATTTTACTATGCAATTTCACCAAATTAATGGTGGAATTGCAAAGCATAAAGTACTTTACATTAAACCCACTTTTATGTCTAAATTTAAACTTTTTGTGGGTCAAAAATGCACTTAAAGATATGGAAAATATAAAGTTCTACTTTTTCCTCCGAGCTCATTTTGCAAGATTTAAGCCCTTAAAATGCATTTCAAAGCTTCTAATCCATGCTTTAGTCAAAAACAAGAGTTCAGGAGTCATTTTTTATCGATAATGAAACTTTAAATTCAATAAATTTCTTTCAAATCGGTCAAAACCCATTAAAGCCGAACTTCAAATTCAATTGCACTTTCCATCCTCAATTCAACTTAGAAAACTATAAATATGAGACCTTAGAACTCATTTGGTTAGGAACATACTCAAAAAATACATAAACATATCCGCGCAACCAATTTTTGAAGTTCTCTCTCTCTGCGCAATCTATTCTCTTTAGGAATTAAGGGTTATTGAGGAGCTTTCAAGCTAGGCCAACTCTACATTGAGAATCTCTATGACAAGAGCTTTCTAACACCATCCATATCACCCTCTATTGCACTCTTAAACTCCATTACCACTACTGTCATGACCCTATAGGGGGCCTAGTAGGATTACCTAAAATTTTCGTATCATGTGTGCACCAATGATTAGAAAATCACTAATGATTAGAAAATCATCTTACAAGTCAGAGGTTGCAAGATTCTAAATAATTAATCACTAAAGTTTTTATTTATTTAACTTACTTATCTTACGATCACATATATGTGACTATGGATATCCGATAAGCCACAATCCAACAAAACCGCAGAGAATCAGTATCCCCTACCAAATAATAAGATTGGGTAGTAAAGTTCTAAAACTCAAACTTACTAAAGTCACAAAATTTAAATATAGCATTAATAACTATATACAAATGAACCATATAGTCTGTTCTCAAAGTCTAACTTCTATACATCTCGACGTTGGCACTCAACCCTCAATTCTTAACCCATGCCCGATCGTATAGCAACCCGCAAGAGAAAACTATTAGGGAGTAAGCTACAAAAACTTAGTGAGTTAATTTCCCTCAACCACACAGTAATTAAGTTATACCACAGTTAAGCTCAACCAAATGAATGCATGAACAAGCAGTATACTAAACAAATACATACAAGTGATCAGGTACTGCATGTAACTCAGATTTAACGCCTTCCGAAGTCAGGGTTGGAGATTCTTCGGTACAGTCAGATTCGGGTATCATATTAAAACTTATTTCATAACGAAACTCCGCGTTTCGTATTTAAAATGTAATGGTACATCCATTACCAGCTTTCTCGAAACGAGTTCTACATATGATTGTGAGTAGGTTCACGCAGCCCTCACTCACCCCTAAATGAAGGCCTCTGGACTCAACCCATAGCCAGGCAGCTGGCGCCTCCAACGCTTAGTCATCCCGCGGGCAAAGGTAAGGTCATATCGCACGTGTGCACCGTACGAATTCAATAACATTCAATAATCAACCCAAGTATTGCCTCTCATTACCTCCGTGTAATGTGACTGCCCAGAAATAGTTATGTGGTGTATGATTCATGAATGATCCAAGTTAACTTTTCTAGTTGAATAAAAGTTAAGTCGTATTTAATCAGTGATCATTCCAAATCACAAACAATTAATCTATTGAATCTATTATGCATCAAACATTATATTATTGAACTTTAAAGTAGATTCACAATTCACAACAATTATCATGCACAAGCACAACCCAACCCCATACACATTCATTTATACCTCATAATTTGTTCACTAACTACAAGCACAAATAAGTATGGAATCATAAGGAAAAACTTACTCGACCATGGCTAGCTCAGGGATCGTAATAGTTGGTGGGCAGCTCAGAGTCGATATCAAGATCACCTGAGAATAAGGAAAATTTGTAAGATAGAGAATTTAAAACTAACTAGAGTTATAATGTGTAAGGTTTATTTCACTTAGTTACGTGAAATTGTCGATTTGAGCTTTTTATCGAATCTCGTGTAACTTTTTCATTTTAGCTCGGATCGTTATGAACTTATAGTCCATTTTGATCGTTTTCAAACGTATTTTCTAGTAACAAGGTCCGTTTTGGACGTTTGACTCGTAACTTAAATTGTGATACAAAAATATCACGAAAATTATTATTTAAATTTAAAAATTATAAAATATTGATTTTCGCTTTTTCATAACATATTTATAATTTAATAATTATTTAAATAATATATTTGTTATTTTTATTATTTTGGGTATATTTTCCTATTTTGTTTTTTTATGTACCTCATGATTATACATATATATATATATATTCCAATACTTATAATATATAGTTTATGGTTTATGTTATTGTAAAATCGTAAATTACGGTATCATATATACCTATATACACTATATATATTATACATATGATATATGTATATGTATTTATTTAAAACATACTCTTATACACATATTCATATATCTATATATATAAATATATATATTCGGCATACATTCATATAAATACATACATATATATATTCGGCATACATACCTATAAATACATATATATATATGTTCGGTATATATATGCTTATATAGTATTTATCATTTATCATAACATATATATACTATATATTACATACATAATATGCCGTATACTATTATATATATATATTTTCATATATCTTATATACATACTTATAAAAAAACCTTACCATATACTATACAACTACACACACACACACACACATATATATATATATATATAATCATATA